>VWZD01008230.1:392389-466009 GCA_013396695.1 Sakesphorus luctuosus
AACAATATTTAATTATAATTAAATTATTATTTAAATTTACATAACCTATGAGTAATAAAATTAATATTTTAATGAGTTAAGTTTTTAACAAGAATTCTCTTCAAATCATTTCACTTTTTAATGGTAGTGCTATTTGAATTATTTAACTTTTTAATACATTGCAAATTGTTCAGTACAGGCAGAAGCTCGTGGGGATGGGTTTTTTTTCCTGTGAAGGAACCCTTTGCCCCCATGACTTCTGAATTAAAGTTTCTTGTATGCAATAAGTAGTAAACAAGTATTTATTTGGAGGTAGGATACATTTTTAATGAAAAAAATGGTAAGCACTGGAAGTGGGAAATAGTCTAAGAATTATTTCTTACTGATGGTGAATACAATTAGTTTTTAATTAATCACTGTGGGATGGTCATGGTACTGGATATTTAGGATGTGACTCTCAGGTACTCCTGAGGGATTGTGTGTTATGTGGATTAAACCTCTGAAGGTTTTCACTTTGTGTTGGAGCTGCCATGAAGGGAGTGAGTTTTAGCTCAAGTGCTGTTCACACAGCCACAAATAAAACTCTCTGGGCAGGGTTTCCAAAGGTGTTAAATTGTTGAACATCTGGTAGTTCATCACCTTTGTTGTGCATAACTTATCCCAGAAAATTCCCTCCACCTAACACCGTGTATTAAAACCCATCAGTACTGTTGTTGTGGCCTTTGGAGGATGTGGGAGAAAGTCTGAGGCAACATCAGCAACCTGTTTTAACATGGAAATGTTTGCTGAGAGTTATCAGACTGAGCATCCTCTGCTTTGCTGGTTCTTGTCTTTGATTGCTCCCAGTGTCGGGTGGCACATTTTGATCCTGTTTGGTGAAATCATCCAAATAGGGCTGAAGAGACTGTTCGGGGATGAACCTTTAACGTTGCTGTTTTCATTGGTGCTGTTATAGTTGGTAGAGAGATAAAATGTGGTATCAACAGTGCAAACTTGAGTCCTTTAGTCATTGCATTGTACGGTTCAAACTTAAATGTTACTTTTTGAAGATACTGTTCCACATAATCGAGGCACCTCAAGGAATAGCTGTTTGATGGTGCAGAACCAAAAAGCATTATTTGCTTTTTAGTTTTTTGAAGTGATAGCTGACAGGTTCTTGTGACCACTCGAATGAAAGCAAAGTTTGTGCTGCTGTGTTGTGGGTTAGAAGTTATGAAGAGAACATTAAATAACAGGTGAGGAGGCTGTGGTGGAAGAGGAGTTACTGGATTACTTCCTACAGGATCTTTCTTTTAGAACTATTTCTGGTAGGTGCAATCTTTCAAGTTCTTCTGAAGAAACTTTGAGAGCTGATTAATTGTGGCTTCTCATTTTATTGTGGTGCTTCTTTTTCAGTACACGGGTTTTTGGTAATGATACAGTTTTCCCTTGGGCCACAAACATTCTTGTTTTATTTCTGACCACATTTACAGAGGAAGGAGAGTTTATAATTACTGTGCGCATTTATGACCACACTGAAGGTTGCTAATGCTGTTTCATTGTTTTTACCTGAACACTCTTTGGTTTTACCTGAACACTCTTTCTTTTACCTGAACAGTGTGAGCTGCTGATTTTATGGTTTCCACAGTATGAGTTTTGAAATAGTCTTTCTCCATTTTTATGTTTTTGTTAAATTTCTAGTCTGAGCTACCCAATCCCTGTTTTTTTATTTTTTTCTGTTTTATATTGAAATGTAATCATCTTAAGCTATTTTTACATCTGAGTAAACATTATAAGCACTGAATACATATTTGAATTACATCAAGTGAAATACTTCTAATCTTAGCACAGCTGGGGTGGTAGAATTTGAGAATACTGCTGCATTAAATGTTGTTTTCCAAACTGATCTTGGCAGATACAAGGGATGGGATTCAGTTTACTAGTAAATATCTCTAAATTTAGGTTTCTGTACATGGATGCACTCAGGTAAACCAGAGGTCTCACTTCTGTTCTTTAAAAGTAGGTGTCATGTTAAATAGTTCCAGTGCTTGTTTGAGCAGAGACTTCTCAGACTGACCCTCAGATGGATCTGTGCCTACTGTAGTTTTTTTTTTCATAGCTGCCATCTCTCCTTCCATGTCATGGGAAGGGCAAATACTCCTTCCTTCATTAAATCATTGGAGCCTCAGTTGCTGAAGCTCCTGTTACAATTGTTGGAGACCAGATCAATACTGGAGATCAGATCAATAATGCCAAGGGAACCTGAAGAGCCATTCAGATGACAACTATTATAATCTAATAATGGTGCATGGATCAGTTCAATATCTCCAGACTCCTCTGATACAGTAACTTAATCCCCATAACTGGGATAGATCAGATCTCTATAGGCAGCTCCTTTATCCAGGCATTGATTTGCATCCATTGGTCTGACCTGGCAGAATTTGCTTTAGTATTAAAAGAGTTCTTTGCAACCTGGGGGTGGGTTTTCTTGGTTTCTCAACAATTCTGAGCATGTTCAATGTGACAAAATATTTCACTTGGAAAGTTTTTAAAAGCTTGGATGAGCTTCAAAAGGGTAAAACTGGCAGACACCAAACATGACATGGTTCAAGGTCAAGACTCTGATGAAGGGTTGATTTTGCATAGATGTACATCTTCAACATCTTCTGCCTATGAAGCTTTAAACCACCACAATCCTGTTCTTGCTTAAGAAATTAGTCAGGCATTTGTGTTCTGGGTTTGTTTTGCTGTCTGATGATATCTGAAAAATGATGGATTGTTTTTTGGCTGATGAGTGTTGCTCAGCTATGCATAGAACAATGTAAATATTGTGTGCTCGTGTTTTAGGGATGCAGAAGACAGTGAAGTGCATGGGATTGGCAACGTGCTGTTCAGTCAGTGATACAATCTTTTTATTCATTTACTTCTAGGATTTGGGTTCAGAGGGGTGTTTCTTACTGTACACAAGCACATTGCTGTTTTTTGGTAGTTAAGTAGATTCTATGCTCCCTTCTACCTGCTGGACACTTGCACTTTAAATCATATGAATTGATTGTGCTTTATGTTCTGTTTCATATTAAATTTTCATAGAATCTGAGTAAATTACTGAGTGCAAAAGAACATTCTCAGCACTGAGATGCTGTTTTTGGAGCTTCAGTGGTCTTTGGCTTTTGCACCAGTGTATGTATTGCAGGCATGGATTGGAAAATGGAAGGTTTACAGGCAGCTTTTAAGTACATCCATCATATCTCCAGGTGTACTCCCTTCCCATGGGAACTTTTATTGTGAAGTGTTTTACCCAACTTTAGTGGATCAAGATGCTTTGCTACGTGGGAAGGGAGAATGTCACACATGTGACAGTGTTTTCCCTGTTTGTCCACCTACTTTTCATGGAGCCCTCACAGGCTAACAGGTAGAAGACAATGTTCTCACTACAGTTCTCTGTGTATTAGCTGGAGTTTTATCAGAGTAAGTTAAAACTGTTTTGCACTTTGAAAGACTGAGTGGATACCACAGGTTCTCTTGGGATTGGGTGAGGAAGGCACAAGGCTGGTGAAGCAAACTTCAGGAGCTGAGGGATATTAGTTTTAAGAAAGGCAGATATTTTCAAAATGGTGGCAACCAAAGAAAAGTATAATAAGAAATTCTGTACAGAGAGTGCATAATTCAGCTTAGATGAGTAAAAATAGTGCAGGTTTTGCAGTTGTATTATTTTCTGTTATAAAACAGGAGTTGTGTTTTGGTTCCTCCTTCCTTCTCCTCAGCTAAATGTTGATTTACTCCATTTCCTACCTGTAAAATAAGGAGTTTTTTTAATTAGTCCATAGTCTCTTTACTAGTTCTGTGACTAATTCTATATTTGTCTGGTATATTGCATTGACTGCAGTCTCACAGTACATAAGCCCCTCTGCAAGGGAGAGCTCTGGGAGTTCTCTGCAAGAACTTTCATGTAGATGAGATATAAACTGTTTCATTATTATTTGTATAACCAGAAATACATGTTTGCTTCACTTGTCTTATCAGTAACTTTGACAAAATATTTTCCCAGCATGGCATCTATTATTGTTTTGGTGAACTCATCTGAACTTTCAAATCTGTTATTTTGGGGAAGCAGGAGGATTCTCAGTCTGCTGGATCCTGTGACTTTTTTTTCCAATCAGAGAAAATTGATAGGTTTTTTTTTTTCAGCTTCTTATGTATATGTGATAAATCCCACCATTTATTTCAAAATAAAATTACATTTGCAGACTTCTGTCCTACAGGGAAGAACTAAATACAGCTCCACAGAAGCTCTTAATGCAATTGTTTTCCATTTGTCTAAATGAAAGTGTTATTTAACGGATGGTTAGCTCTGATTGGGGTCTCGTTTCCTGCTGGTTTACTCTCCTGGATCCTTCCTGATTTGTACTGCAGGCTGTTAAGGAGTAAAATAGAGAAATCTGGGAGTTCCTGCTCTTAAACTCAGACTCCCCCTGGGTTAGAAATACTCTGCCAAACTCAACCCAGCACTGGGCACCCTTTCTAGAAAGACTCGGTGCTGTTGTGTTGATGTCTGATCAAGATAAGAAAGGAAGAAAATTATATCTCTGGAAAAATAGACTTAAAAAAGGATGCTTTGAATTCCCTCTGACATCATCATATTCAGTGTCAAGCAGAGACAGACTGAATTTCGGGTTGCTGGGGTGTATCAATGAGAAATTTGGAAAGCAGTTGACAAGTGAGTAAGCTGTGAGTGTTGAAGACCTCTGTAATCTCTCCAGTACTGGCTTGGCATGAATTCAGATCTGCATTTGAAAAGCCTTTTCCCAGCTGGTTCAAATATGAGGTTTTCTTCTAAAACCTTTGGGCTTATTATTAAGCCAACCTGCGTTCTCCTGCCTTGCCCTCCCTCTCACCCAGTGCTCCTGCCAACATTTAAGAGGAACTTTGTGGTTTTTTTTTATTATTATAATTGGCTCTTGGGACAGAGAATATTTCTGTGTGTCCAAGTGGAATGGAGAGTCCTTTATGGAGTCATTATATTACTGCTGGTGATTTAATACTTAGATGCTCTGGAACAGGTTGCCCAGAGAGGTGGTAGAACTTCCCTCACTGGAGTTATCCAAGAACTGGATGCAATCCTACGCAACGGTCTCTAGGATGACCTTGCTTTACTACAGGGATAACATTACTCAGTGTTTGCTCTTTGGGTTATTGTTCTCTAAAATTACTACTCTGGAGAAGAGGAGGCTGAGAGGTGACCTTAGCACTGTCTAGAACTACCTGAAGGGAAGTTGTGGCCAGCTGGGGGTTGGTCTCTTCTCCCAGGCACTCAGCAATAGGACAAGGGGGCACGGGGGGCTCAAGCTCTGCCAGGGGAAATTGAAGTTGGAGAGCAGAAAAAACTTCTTTGCAGAGAGAGTGCTCAGGCATTGGAATGGGCTGCCCAGAGAGGGGGTGGATTCCCCATCCCTGGAGATTTTTAAACGCAGATTGACTGTGGCACTGAGTGCCGTGATCTGGTAAAGGGACTGGAGTTGGACCAAGGATTGAACTTGATGGTTTCGGAGGTCTTTTCCAACCCAATCCATTCTATGATTCAATGATTCCTGCTGTCTGTTCACTGGGTTGCTATAGGCTCTAATTCCTCTTTCCTACAGAGAAGAAAATGCCATTTCTTGAAAATACAAAAGAGGGAATGAGGGAGCGCAAGTGTGCAGTCAGCTTCTCATCACAAATATATCAGTGAAAAATTGGAGTCAGTCAGAGAAAGAACATGGTGCTGCAGCACATGAAAATGAAATGTCCTTAACAGGCAGCTGGTTATTGTGCTTGATTGGAGAGGGAAAAACACGACGGCAACTGGAAATCTATAAACTCTCAAGATACTGTCAGCTGTCACAGTTAACAGCTTCATCTGAATCCACATTTAAGAGAAAAGCAGTAATTGGTGTGTGTGTTTCAGCTCTGCGCTGACTCGTGTGAGGTTAATCTGGGTGGCAGTGAGCAGGAAATTACAGTTATGAGACAGAGAAATGATGTAAAATACAGTTATGAGACAGCTGTCCTGAGATGAGGAATCAGGGATGAGTGACAAGAGCTGGACTGCTGGATGGGCAGCATCGAGGGATCCGGGCACGTCTGGCTCAGCAGGACGGTTCTTCCCTGGGTGCTGCTGTTGTGTTCCCGGCTGGATGAATAATTTTTAGAGGCCAACAGCTTGTTGAAAGCGTCCTACTGTATTTCAGGCTGGAGATCAGCTATTTTGCTATTCACCTGAGGCTATTTCAGAGGTTATATGAGCAGTTTTGACTTTCTTGAAAGAAACAAGTGGAAACACAGTAGGTAATACTGGAGGAATAGGATGGGTTCTTAAATGGGCAAATGTTTTATGCATGATGGGCAGTGGAGATTTCTTTGCATTTCTGCATCCCTGCTGAGTGCCTGCACTGCTCATGGCTGTGCTTCAATCACTGTCTGAGTATGCTGCCTCCAGTGGGACTTGAGACACCTTTTCAGGAACCTTCTGCCTCTTCTCTGATGATGTCAGGGCCTCCTCAGAGGGGATGCCCATTGCTTTCCATAGATTTATGGAAATTCTGCATCATTTACAATTGCACAAGTGAGTTTCGATTCATTGATTCATTCCTGTATTTTCTGGGTTTTGCAGTTCCATCTTCAGGATTCCTTGTGTTTTTCCTACCAGATCCAGAGAGCCCCACTTGGTGTTTGCCATCAGTAACAACTGAAAGCGCCCTGTGAGAAAATGAGACTTCAATGGCTTGGAAATGACAGCTGTGCTAATAATTTGTCCTGACTTCAGGTCCTGCTGGTTGCAGGTTTACACAGTGGTGTTGCATCTGTTTGGATCAGTAGATTTTTAAGTTTAGTTACTAAAATAATTTGCTCCTTGCAACACCCTGAAAGGATATTGTAGCCAGGTGGGGGTTGGCCTCTTATCCCAGGTAACGAGGGACAGGAAAACAGGAAAACAGTCTCAAGTTGAACGAAGCAAAGTTCAGGTTGGGTATTAGGGAAAATTTCTTCACTGCAAGAGTGTTTAAACACTGGAACAGGCTGCCCAGAGAAGTGGTGGAGTCACCACCCATGCAAGAGTTTAAAAAGTGAGTAGAAGTGACACTTCATGATACGTTTTAGTAGCTGTTACTGAGCTGAAGGCTGGATTTGATAAGGTGTTTTTCAGCCTTAAAGATGCTCTGATTCTAATATTTTTGGGAGGAAATGTTGTTTGTGAACCACAGTGATTTTCCTTTTTGGTGTCATCTGGGGAACATTTTGCCTCATTTTTGCTCTTTGTCTTTAATTCCGACCATGATACGTCATTATAAGAGTTCTGTATGTCATGTGAAAATGTAAATAAATCACATAAGGTTTTGGAGTCTGAGGCTGAAATGCCATATTAGGTTGAGTGATGCATCTAACAAGATACGTCTCTCCAACTTAGCATGGAAATTTCCTAGACTAACAGTAAATCCAAACCTGATTTTCTTGGTTCCTGTGGTGCTTAGTCTGTCTGGGCCTCTGTTACTTCATCATTAAAGTTCAGGTTGTGTCAGTCTCAGTTCACGGAAGTTTAAATGTCCTGCCATTTCCACATTAAAAAAAAAAAAAAATCTGCAGCAATTGCATGGTTGTAGTGTTTGCTAAAGGGTGTGCAAAATAGCTGTATTTTCAAAAACATAGAATTTCTCCTCTTTTGATTTCTTTCCTTTAAAGCCCACCTGAACCTCCTCAGCACTTGTACTGAGTCCTTGCTGTAACTGGGCAAATACTGAATGGCTTTGGTTTGCCCATTGAACAGAAGAGTGGGACAGAAAAGTTGTGTGACAGAATGAAATGGACACAACAGTTATGGGGAACATGGTGTGGGATTTAATTTTGATGATTCTGGGTTTGTTTCTGACCAACAACCCAAACTGCTTTCCTATAAAATGTTATATTAATTTCTTACATGCCACAGTTGGGAATGAAGTGAGTGGACACCAAGCTCATCAATAATCCAGAAAACTCTGCTTTTATGACAAATGTGTTTGTTATTCCATATTGTTCTCCCTCTTGTATGTAGATATGCATGCAGAAGGTCTCACTGTACTGCTGGTACCTTCTCAGGGTCTTCACTCATTTTAAACCTACTGATAGTACACCACCTGCCAAAAATTCCATTTTCTTCCAGTATTTTCATGTTTTAACTCATTTTATTTTGCATTAATTAGTTAGGGTCTCTATTTCCAAAGTGTGTCCTTACAGAAGTAATGACTTCTGCACCAGTGCTTTTAATATGCAAGAAAGCATCACCTTAATGTTTGCAAGACTTAGGCTGTCTGAAAATGATGTTGTTAAAGCTATTTGTTCACCTGTAGAAAAGTCCTCCATCAATCTTGTCTACGTCGTGTGATTCATAACCTCTGTGATTTTTCTTTTTCCTGAAGGTAGCATTTATGGGCCATTAATTTGTTGGTTTTCCATGCCTGCAGATCAATATCAGTATGAGAGAAGTTTATAATGCATTTTATACAATCCCAATAACAGTATCATTATTAGCTCTCTGTATACCTGCTCTTGGTGTCTGCATCTTACTTCCAATATTTACACAGTCCAGATTAACACTGTTGGGTGTTCTTTACTTTGTACGCAAAGAAAAATATTCCCACTGCGTATAGAATTAGTGGGAATGATTCAAAATAAAGAAGCAAAGACCTACTGAAATTAGGGAGCTTTCAGAAAAATACATTAAACAAAAATCTATGTCTTCTGGAAGGCTACATGGCATTTTCTGTTCACTTCAGGTGTGCATAATGTGATCAGATTTTGGTAATGAAGAAAAAAAGAGTAAATTAGCTCTGAACACTTATTTCTCTGAGCAACCTGGTCTTGTGGAAGGTATTCCTGCCCATGGCAGGGGGGTGGGACTGGATGGACTTCAAAGTTCCCTCCCAAACCAATCTGTGATTCATGAAACGCTGGTAAAAAGTCTTCCCTGAACTGACCTCATCGTTGTCTATGACTACCTGAAGGGAAGTTCTGGCCAGGTTGGTCTCTTCTCCCAGGCATTCAGCAACAGGACAAGGGGGCACGGGGGGCTCAAGCTCTGCCAGGGGAAATTGAAGTTGGAGAGCAGAAAAAACTTCTTTGCAGAGAGAGTGTTCAGGCATTGGAATGGGCTGCCCAGAGAGGGGGTGGATTCCCCATCCCTGGAGGTTTTTCAAGTGAGCTTGGCCGTGGCACTGAGTGCCATGATGTGGTAAAGGGACTGGAGTTGGACCAAGGGTTGGACTTGATGATCTGGGAGGTCTTTTCCAACCCAATCCATTCTGTGATTCTAAGTCATGTTGAACTGGGGGAAGGACAGAGGATGTGAAGTGAAATTTGCCCCTTAGTTCATGAAATCATTATTTGATAGTGGAGGATGCACTTCACCTCAGGCAAAGGTCAGACCTCTTTTTCTTTAGTGATGTCATTGCAGTATCTGCTCTGGGACAAGCAATTCTAAACTACAAAACCATGAGCTGTGCATGCAAGGCTGCAGTTCATGGACTCTGCGGTGGTTTGTGAGTTTTTGGTTGTTTCTTTTCCCCAGGAATGTTTTCACAGATGAGAGCAAGGCTCTGTCAGTCACTGCTGGAGGAGTCCTGTAATTCAGGGAATTCGCAGCTGAACTGCTGCTGGTGGATGCCCAGAAGAGGGCGACCTTGCACATCACAAGTGTCCTGTGCATCACCGAGGACCTGCACGCCCATGGGGTGTAGCTGTGATCTGAGAAAATGTAATAATGCACAAAATGAAGAGGTTACCTTGTTGTTAGTAGCTTTAGGGGAAAAAAAAAAAATCTTCAAAAGGGTGTTTTGGAAAAAAAGAAGGTATTTTAATCAAATTAATATCAAGTGCATTAACTATGAAACAGAAATGAGGGGGCAAGTTCCACTTGCATTTTTCAAAACGCATTTATTTTGCTTTCAGTAAGGAATGTGCCAGAGAAGCGTTAAGAGCCTCTCCTGGGTCCTTTGGAAATTATTTCAGCTGGAGGGACATGACGTAAAGCTCGAGAACAACATGTGCTTTCTAATATAAACTCATTTCCAAGCTCTTTCCACCGCAGTCAAATGTGTGATAACGTTAAATGAGATATATCAGCGTTTAATGGGGTCTGATATTTGACTTGAGAAATCATCTTGCGACTTTCAGAATGCATTAGAAATGCAAGGGCATTGTGTCTTGTGACACAGGAACTTGGCACTTTTTTCCAGAGATTGGGAGCACCTGTGGTTTGGTTTTTATATTTTCCCTTGAGAAATGAAAGACAAAAAAGCATCTCTGCAGAAATCAGTTCCCTGAAGCTTTGCTTACTGAAACAGTAGGAGTGAAAGAGGATCGTTGCATTTCTTTTAAGATGACTCAGCTGAAGGAAAAAGTAATTTTTCCTTTTGGATTGGATTCTTTTTCTTTTGGAATTTGACGTATTGATGCAGTTTTCATAGTATTTTGTATAGTTTGGAAACTTTGTCAGAACCCTTCTCTCTGGCTGATAAAACAACTATTTACAAAATTCCTGCTTGGATTTGGGTACCACAGGATGAATTGAAGCATTTTGTGAAATGAATTTGTCTCCCTGCCCATGGCAGGGGGTTGGAATTAGGTGATCTTTAAGGTCCTGACCAACCCAAACCATTTTATGATTCCACACTAAAGTTTTAAGCCTCAGACAATTAGCTATGTTTAAGTTCAGAGTGACATACTGACCATACGTTTTCCCAACGCACATGTTATGTAGGACTTTATATCTTTGTCAGATTAATTAATTGCTGCCCTGTCCCAGTTCTTTCATTTAAGCATTAGTTCAAAAGAAGAAAACCCAAAATAACACAAATAGAGTGACAACCCAGCAGAGGCATCATAACTGTAAATATGCATTAAAGTTGCAATGAAATATATACATTTCAATGTCCTGAGATCCCTGAAATGTAATTCTGGAACTTTAAGTGGCCGGTGGCTGAGCTCTTTCTGACATGATCTAAAATACCTTGGGGTGTGATGTGGAGTAATGTAGTTACTATAAGGCTGTCAAATGCATTGCCAGAGAGGCATTTGAATCCCGGGATCAGATAAATTACATTTTAATTGGGTTTTAAGGCTAAGCTGAACAAGTAGATAAGGTAGAATTAACCAGAGACATATTAATGCCATGAAACCTTCAGTGCTCTTAAGCCTTTGCATCGAACACTGTACAAGCTGCTGTTGAAAAGAGATGTCATGTGGAGGAGGAGGAGGGTGACAATGATGGGGCACCCAAAGTAATCACAGAATGGCACAGTCATATCACCTGGCGCTCCATAAACCCAAGAAAGTGCAGAAAATCACATTAGTTATATGTTATTACAGCATTTTGGAGGGAAAGGAAACAGTAAGTCCAAAGCTGAGTGACATGCTGGATCATTGACCCAGAGATTTATTAAGGAATTTGCAGTGGATTTTTTTTCTTGTAACTTCCTTTTGTCATCCATGTGGACACAATGAGATTACTAAAATGAAAAAAAAAATGACAAAATTCAGACACTTGAACTCATTTGTTATACCATTATTTTATCTTTAATTACATTTTTTATCATTTAAAGCTGAACAGTAGCTCTAATGACTAATGGCCTTGCAGTGCAAACTTTAATGTGAGTAATTTATTACATAAAACAGGGCTCTGTTTCATGGCTAACACTCCACAATAGTCCGTATGAGTAAACATTATGAGTTTGGTTTTTTTTAATTTCTTACATAAATAAAAAAAAAGAAACACAGGAGGAAAAAAAGGATAAACAGAAAGAAGAAAAAAGAGAGAAGAAACGTGGAAGGAGGAATTTTTTGTTGTTGGTATCAGTCATAAATCCATTAATTCATTAGAAAATGATGTCTTATTCTTCTGACTGGGTAGGTGAGCACAAACCCTTGTGCCTCATGCAGTACTTTTGATTTCTGCATATAGGATGAGAACCTTGAAGCCAAATCCCCTGGATGTCAGGGAAGTGTTTCATCCTCACACATGCACTGGGGACTCAGTGGGGAGTGGAAGATGCCTGATTTTTTTTATGGGGGCTGGTTCATCCTGGTGTGTTCTGCCTGGACAGCCATTGTTAATCCAAATGTTGAATTGTAAGCATTTAGTCAAGGTGAATTTTAATTAAAGTTATAAAATCAGATATTAAAAAAAACCCCAAATCATAGAGGTTAAAGTTTTGCAGTTTTGTACTATGGTTCAATGACTGAAATATGTTTCGAGGCAGAAATACAAAGGGTTTTTTTTTTCATTTCTTCCTCTCTTCTTGTCTCTCACTGTAAATAAACAAAGTGGGTGAATCACTGCAAGGGATGCCTGACTGCCACTGTGTAAGGTGAGACTTCCAAAGCACATTTACATCCCACCATTTGTGTGTCCCAAACAATAAAACTTGAAGGCTCATTAGCTGGGAATGACCCAACTGTGTTTTATGCAGAGGGGTCATTTCTTTACTAATGAACCTGAAAGCCAGATGGCCAACCCCGCAGTGCTCCGAGTGCATTAGTGGCATTTAGATTTTTAGCTAAATAGCTTTTCTTTGCTTTTTCTTTTTTCTCTTCCAGACAGGAGGTAGAGGGACAACTTCTAGAGCTGTGTAAAACACAGTATTATACCTTAAAAGATAAATGGCTGAGGTGACTCTGTACTTCTTAAGGTTTTATATCAATTTCCAATATTTTTCTGTTTTTTAGAGATGAGATTGTTGGATACTATCCTTCCTGAAAACTGGCTTGGGTAGAAAGTTATTTTGACTGACTTTATCCATATTGGATTGTTTCAATGGATAATTAATCAAACTCATTACCTCATATCTGAGTGAATATGAAAATACATGCAAAATGCAAGAGTAGAATGGTTCTGCACATGTGACAGTGCAGGAATAACATGCCTGATCCCTGGAATGTTCCAAGTCCAGGCTGGATGGACCTTGGAGCAACCTGGTCTAGTGAAAGGAATCCCCTGCTCCTCTCAGGGGCTTGAAACAAGGTGGTCTTTAAGGTCCTTTCCAATCCAAACCACTCTGTGATTCTATTATTTGCTTTTTAATATACATTTTTATAGAATTTTTGCTTGCCTTTATGACTTTACAATGTTTGAGGTGCTTAGGATGAGAAATGGTTGTTCATTTGGGCCTCATGGTTATCCCCAAGTTAATTAAAGAAGATTGATACCCTCAAAACATACTGTATTTTAAGTGACCTGGATTATTTTCTTGGAATGCTGTGCTCTTACCATTGACTAAATCATGCACAGGGGAAGTTTGGAAATGGCACTAAAATCTGTGTAGACAACAACCCAAAAGAGAAGAGTATTTAAAAGGAGGGCAGTTTATGAAGGGTAACATCAGCAAAATGGTTTTGAAAGTGTTTTCAAACTGTGCAATGAACACCCCCAGTCCTTTCAGCAATGCCACATTTCAGTGAAATTTGGATGTAGCAATTTGCCTGTTACTGTGAATACCTTGATAGGATGATTTGCTCAACTCTTTTGGGAGTTCGTTGCAGTGATGTTAGATAATCGTATGTAGGTTCTTAGTACTGAGAATTGGTCTTATCTTCAAAGAAGGTGGTTATATTTGGGGGAATGAGAATATAAAAGGGCTCAGAATAAAGCTTTATCTGGCCTAGTATCTTATCTCTGATAATAGTCACGGGGGATGACTCAAGAGGAGCATAAGAACCTGACAAACACACTGTGATCATGATTCCTCTTTGCAAAATTTATTATCTTAGCCTCCAGCAATTCATAGTTCAGGGAGTTCCTGAACCAAAGGTGATATTTACTGTTTAAAAGTGAATAATCCAGGAGCCTTATTTAAACAGCCTGTAGAGCATTAAGATTTTAAGGGATTTGCATAGGTCTCTAGAATAGGTATTTTTGCAACATTTTGACCCATCCTCCTTTTATTTTTAACCTTTTTTTCCCCTCTCTTGAATTTTGCAAGATGTTTGGTTTAGGATGAAGCAGAGAGAGGAGAAATGGAATCAGTAAGTAAAGGAGAGATGTGCAAACTTTTACATTTTGGGAAAACCTTTTTGAACCACGTTTTGTAGATCATGATCACCTTTAACCTGCAGTCATTTACATTTTGGATACTGAAACAGAAATGTATGTGCTGTATCCTGTATTGTAAGTGTATGAAGCCTATGATGCAGTTTTCCTGCTGTTCCTTTCCACTAACTTCCAAAGCAGTGGGAATTCCTGTTGTGGAAAATCTGCCTAAAATTATCTGTGAAGATCTAGAGTGGGAAATTGTCTGGAGCCCTGTGCTCTTACTTTGTGCTCCTACAACAAACCTGATACCAAAAATAAAATAATAAAAAAAAAACACACCAAAAAACCCCCAGCAAAAATAAAACAAAATAGAAGACCTAGTGCAGCACCCTCAGGGCCTGATCAAAATGAAGACACTGCCAGTGCACTTTCCTTTGCCAGAAAATAATATGAAATGTTTAGTAAAGCTTTACTTCAGTGAAAGTCAGGATCAGTGCCAAAATACACTTTCTCCAGAGAGAAGGACTAAAACTATTGTCACATCATGAGCAAAACAGATGGATTTTAGATGTGGAAGTGCATGTAAATGTTAACACTGTTGTGATGTGCCAGTGCTCATAAATCTCCTGTCTCAAGAACTGGGACACGGGTCATTTTCTGATGGAGATACCAATCACAAGGGAAAGAGAGTTGTGTTTCTCTGCTTTCTATCCTGATTTTTAGGAGTTCCCATTTAGCAATGTATTGGAGAGAGGATTTCTGTCTCACATTTTCAGCTTCTGTGTCTCTTAACCAAAGGTAAATGAAGTCTCTCCCTGAATATTAAGTGTCAGCAAGGAAGTTATTCAAGTGCATCATTGACTTGTGTGTGACAGTGAAACTTCCACTTTCTGATTGCAAATGTGAATCTGGTTTCCAAATCACACCTTAATCTGTAGTCTGGGAAATGTGAGTGGTATTTTTGCTCTTTCCTTAGTGTTGCCAGACTAACAGAATGACAATAATGTAGCTGGGTTTTGTCAAACTGTATAATTAAATGACTATGAAAACTAAAGAGCATTCCATTCACTGAAGAGTGGTTACACTTGTACTGCCATCTAAGCAAAATGGTAATAACAGAATGATAGAGCTTCAGACTCTGTGTACATTTTTATTTGTTAATAACAAATTTAGAATGATGAATCCTTTTCCTTCGGTAAAATTCTTACTGAATCCCTGGAGAATTCAGCAGCGCTGGAAATGTAATTTGCAGTTCTTTACAATTATAGTTTAAATAGACCAAGTCTAAAGGGAGTCTGCCTATTTGATTTCCAAATTTGCATCACTTAAAATCCAATCAGACCAACTGTTCAGATTTTTATTAGATATGAAATACACGACCGGGTTCAAGGCCACGCTATGTATAGAAATACCTACCTTGTTGTGCAGTGTGGATTATCTAACTTGTTCCATAGCATGTGGTTCGACCTTCAGCCCACCAAGACTGCTTAGTGACTCCTTGGCTTGTTACTATATTAAACCCTTCGATTTTCAGTGACTGGTGTTTTATAGCCCACCAGATTGCATTTGATTTTGTGAATGCGCTGGAACATATTGAGCTGAAGGGATTTATGTAGGGATGTAAAACAAAAATAATACAGCAGGAGCTCAGGATTTTCAGGCACCAGGCATTAGGCTTGCAGATGGCCAAAGTGCATAATGGCATTGAGTGATTCAGTGGGAAGGTAAGCTGGGTTTGACAGAACACATTAACATTTAGCCAGGGCATGCAGGTGTTGGGGTAAATGCTCTGTGTGCTCAGATCTGAGGCACAGCACAGTGTGTGTGTGGAGTGCAGCATTGCAACCTCACTGGCCGTGCTTGAAGGAGATGTATTCAAAACATACTAAAATAGATTTAGAAGACCCTCAGCATTGCAGTTGTTAAATAATTCCTCACTGTCTGGTATAATTTCTTGTTTTGGTCATGAGAAAAAAATAGTAGTAGTTATGGAATGCTTTTATTATAATTGTACATTTGTTGCAGGGTGGATCTCACAAAACAAGAAGGAAGAAAGCACAGCAATTTAAGGAAGAGATTTCTCTTCTTTGCCTGTCTATTGTGTCAAACCATGGCCTCTGCCTTTTGCACCCAAATTCACAGTGACACCAATCTTCTTTCCATGACAACATCATTAAAATGTAGCAGATACAATGAGAATTTTGGTAGTTGTGACTTAGAGAGAAACAATCAGACTGATAACCTGGGACCAGCTCAGCTCAGCTGGCAGGAGCTCTTTGGGTTGCATTTACTTGTCTGTGTATGCATTCCAGTGAGGAATTGTGCCATGTCATTGCAGGTCTCTCTCCCTGACACAGCAGAAAACACACACAGATTCCCAGGCCATCAAATCACAGAGTGGTTTGGGTTGGAAGGGACCTTAAAAATCATGTATTTCCACCCCCTGCCATGGGCAGGGACACCTCCAACCAGCCCAGGGTGCTCCAAGCCCTGTCCAACCTGGCCTTGGACACTCCCAGGGATGGGGCAGCCACAGCTTCTCTGGGCAACTTGTGCTGGGGTCTCCCCACCCTCACAGGGGAGAACTTCTTAGTATCCCACCTAACCCTGCCCTCTTTCATTTCCCCTTGTCCTGTCACTTCAGGCCCTTGTCAAAATCCCTCTGCATGTCTCTTGGGAGCCCCTTTAGGCACTGGAAGGTGCTCAGGTCTCTCCAGAGCCTTCTCTTCTCCAGGCTGAACATCTATTTTAGTTTGTTTTCTTTGAAGTCAGTTTAACATCACTGTTATTTTTATTAACTCCTATGTCTGGAAGAGAGTAACCAGTTCTCTCCATCTCTTCAGTGAAATACTTTGCTCTAAAATCTGTATTAATAAAGATAACATGTACATATACTTTAAGGAGTGTATTCATGAGGACATTGGATATGTGACTTGAATTATGTACATCACGTTCATCCACTTTAAGGCTGATATTTTTGCAGGCAAATCCTGAATAATTTTTACCTTGGCAGGAAAGGATCTGCCAGTTTGCATACTGTGGAACTTAAGGAGCAAAACTTTTCCAGTGTCTGTGCATAGATGGGAACCTTTTCAGTGCCCAGCTGGGCACTGGAGCTGTGGACCATCCCTTCCAAGCCATGCTGTGCCCTGCCTGGACTGTGTGATCAGCAACTATTCCAGATTGCAGCAGAAACAAGGCACAGGGACCTTCCTGAAGGAAACATCATGGCTTGATTTTAGGTGGAGCCTTGTGGAGGCTGGATCCTCTTCATGACCACTCAAGCATAGCTCGAGCACTGGCTCACTGTTACTGAACCCAAAAAAGAAGCTGATTAAAGGAAAGGAGGGAGCTCTCAGCAGTATGCAGGGGAGAGGTTAATTGAGTTAAACTTGCTCTTTTCTGCATCTTTTGTCTGGCCTGTTATAAAAGGCAACAACTCTCAGATTTTCTGCAGGAAAGTAACACTGGATAGAGCCAAATGTGGAGAAGTTGGGTTGAACAGTTGAGGTTTTTCAATACCATAGAAAACTGAAAACCTGGAGGATCTAAGGGGAAGAAACCTCAATGCAGTTAGCACACTGGTTTTATAAAATAACTCCTAAGTATTATGAATGCCAGGAATAGTCTGACCATCATATTGATTTTATAATGTTGTTCCTGACTCTCATATTGCAGAGCAGTGACATTTCATTACACCTATTGGAACTATAATAACTGAAGTGCAACACCAGCCAATGGCAATGAAATTAAATCTATCTTTAGTAATAAAGAAGTGATGTCCACGAAGGATAGAATACAAACCCCCTTTTGTAGTTTTATAATGTTCTATTACAATGAGCTATAAATAAAAAGTAGACATTTGTTGTGGCAATATTTCTTATGTATCAGCTAACAATCAGATAACCTCATTTCTCTTCAATTCACAACAAGAAGTTACTAAAATAAATACATCTCCAACCATGCCATTGTGAAATTTCTTTTCTGCAAAATACAACAAAGTTTCTTAAGTATCTTCACATTTATAGTGAAAGGCATACAGAAAAAAAAAACCACAAACAACAAACCTTTTGTTGGGAAAATATGAATCTGGACACAAATACTATTTATCAAGTAATTGTTAAGGTTGGGGAAGATCTCCAAGGGCTTTGAGTCCAACCTTTGACCAAACTCAACCATGTCAACTAAACCATGGCCTTAAAAGCCATGTCAGGTCCTGGAAATACTAAACATTTAAGCAACATCAATAATTACTTTGGAAGGGAAATTCATCCTGTTTATTTCAGTCACTGCATGATGGTAAATCTGTTAATAAAGAAAACAAACCTCTGCTTTAAAAAGAAATATTTAGCCTATATATCCACAGTTGTAGGGTTGAAATGGTCCTGCCTGCACAGGTATCAAGATACTGAGAGGAACTTGGAGGATTCATAATTCATATGTTGTCATTGCTTATATTTGATTTTTCCAGGCTCCATTTTAATATTTGGAAGTGTCTTTCTTATTGTATGAACAGATAGTGGGATCATGTTTGCAGACCCTTGTGCACATTTTGGCTGGAATAAGAGGCCCAATAGTGAGAATGGGAGAAGGATAACCTGAAAAAGGGTTTTGAAGCAAGAAAATGTAAAGTGTAATAACAAATACATTTTAATTGGAGAGCCAAACATTAATAGAGGGCTGGAAATTTGGCACAAGAAGATGTTTATAAATGACATGAAGGATTTCCATCACTTATGGAGTTGCTGAGCAAGGAGGCCTTTTAAGAGGAACGTAGTTTTTAAAACTGTCTTATGGACATTATTTTTGTAGATAATTTATTTCTAAAACTGCCACTCAAATAAAAACCTTGCTTGCATTCAGTGTGCACCTTCCTTCCAAAACAAAGAGCTTGTGCTCTGCTCAGGGAGGGTTCTTTCCCTGTTCTGACTATCCTGACTGTGGAAAAGAGGGTTGTTAGAGAAGTGCAGTAACTTTTTAAAGCTAAAACTTGAGATGGCAGCTTGACATTAGCATAGAACATGATAAATATATTTGTGTGTGTTTTATGTGATTCAGAGCCTGGACACACAGGGAATGGGCAGATGATGCCTCTGAAAACATTAGGATTCAGTACCTGTGTTTTTGGTATTTGCAGAGGCTTTTCTGCCAGGCTCTGTGGCAAAAGCTCAAATAAGCCCCTGTGTCAAAGCAAATCCCCCCAAAATGGCAACAAGGTCCTTGACTTAGAGATATTTCTTGTTTTGTTTAATTGTTTTCTCAAAGAAAATTAAAATTGCTGCTTTCTCTTGGGTTTCCCATTGCTCTTCTTTAAATTGCCCTTGACTAACAGCCTGGTCTTCCAGATCACCAACACAGGGAGGAGAAACCTTTGGCTTATTTATTTATTCATTTTTATCTGAATACCAGGTGAAAGCAGTTTATTATTTAAGTCTGGACAAATCATCACTTGAGGTGCAAATTTTGCTGCCATTGTTTTCCTGGATAGCAAAGGCCTTTGCAAATTGTTTATTGGGGTTTATTGGATTCATGGCATTTTGCTAAGGATTGCTATAGCTGGATTTTGTGGATCCAAAGGGAGAGGCTTGCATTCTTTGTGGGGTTGTCGTAGCCTAATGCAGGGAGAATAGTTCCTACTGGGTTACTAAAGGATTGGACTTCACACCCAATATATGGATGGTTTCAGTGCCCAGTTCTTCAGGTTCTCAGCATTTTTTCCCAGCTCTCTGTGAACTGAAAACTGTTTGAAATAAAAGCGAGACAGTATATTTTTCAATACCTAATTGAGTAAATTTGGGAAAACAAAGTATTAAAATCCATCCATTTCAGTTCATTCATTTCTTCTCCGTGGAGGAAGAACCTGAAGTCAGAGCTGCTAAATGACCTTTCCATAGAGTTATTAAGAATTCAGAACAATTCTTACCATTTTCATCTCAATTTTGATGTCTGTGTTGCCCTTAGTAGAGTCATTCTCATTTCCCTGCCTCCTTTCCAAATTTCCTGACACATAACTGACAAGATCTACCTGGAACATAATTCTTGGAGCCCCAGCTGGAAGGGAGCAGAAGGAGCCTGACACTGGGATATGAAATGCAACCTTCGCCTGTCACTTTATGATATTAAAGTGTGTCTGGCACCTGTGATCCCATTTCTCTGAGACGGATGGTAAAAGGTATAGTTAAGCTATAAATGGATCTAGTTTTCTTTACAATGGTCTTAATTTTTATTATTTTCCCTCTATCTAAAATTTTACGGTTTGGGGGGACCTCTAAATATTTTGAAATTCCTTCTAAGCTCTAGAAATAATATTTCTTCCTATCCCGATATATTTGTTTTCCTAAATAAATAAAGGGGCAGAAGTGGGTCTTGTCTGTTGGGAAAAAAATGGTTTCTTCCTGTCCTTTGGAAAACCTAAAAAAATTCCAGTAGTTAAAGAGCGGCTGCAGGAAGCTGGAGAGGGACTTTTTGCGAAGACTTGTCATGATAGGACAAGAGGGAATGGCTCCAAGCCAAAAGAGAGAAGGGTTGGGAAGTTCTGGCCAGGTGGGGGTTGGTCTCTTCTCCCAGACACTCAGCAATAGGACAAGGGGGCACGGGGGGCTCAAGCTCTGCCAGGGCAAATTGAAGTTGGAGAGCAGAAAAAAATTCTTGCAGAGAGAGTGCTCAGACATTGGAATGGGCTGCCCAGAGAGGGGGTGGATTCCCCATCCCTGGAGGTTTTTCAAGTGAGCTTGGCCGTGGCACTGAGTGCCATGATGTGGTAAAGGGACTGGAGTTGGCCCAAGGGTTGGACTTGATGATCTGGGAGGTCTTTTCCAACCCAATCCATTCTATCATTCTATGATATTGGGAAGAAATCCTTCCCTGTGAGGGTGGGGAGGCTCTGGACTGATATTCCTGTCAGGTGGTAAAGCTACATAAAAGCAGAATATTAAGTGAAAGTGGATAATGATTCCTTGTAGAGTGGTGGTAGGAGGGAATACTTAACTCCCAGTTGATCCCCTGTGCCTCTTCAAGTTTTTAAGATAAAAGTTGTGTAATTTTTCTTGATTAATATACTGGAGAAGGATCACAGTGGTAGTATCTTGCTTTTTTCCTGAAATTAGGAAAAATATAACTCGTTTTTACTACACGGGCTCTAAGCAGTGTCTTAGAAGTTTGTGAAGTAAATTTAATAAGGAATAAATGTGCCTTGATCCTTTGTGTAAGCCCTGACTTGTACAGGAAAAGTGTATTACAATATAATATACATGATTAAGAAGTCAGTTGCGTATCATGGTTTTTATGGTTTTTACTTGAAAATCAGGATTTACTTGACCAAATGAAATTACTCTCTCTCTTTTTTTTTTTTCGTTTTATGACTGCATCTATTTTATCAGAGAGACTAAAATTGCTTAAGCTTACCCAGGAATTTACAGCAGAACTAAACATGGTCGCTCTTGCCATTGTACTCTCTGCTCCTCAAGGCTTTACTTGGATTTTTTGTAATATACCAATAATTAAAATCTACTGTTGAGGAGCTGAAAATTATCATTTATGTTGTGTTGCTCAAAGTTAACACAAGTGGAATTTACATGGGATCTTAAAGGCCTTACTTTCACCTCCACTTGCATTAATCATCTAGTTGGGAATTTCTTTTTCTTTCTGAAATCATTCACAAGGAGAAAAGAACAAAAATTGTGGAAATACGCAGGAATAATAATTTTTAAATGCTTAGTAGACTCTTTAAGATTTTTTTACAGTATATATATTTTTTTTAACCTGAGTTACATTTATTCTGTCATTTCTTTTCAGAATAAATTTGCTTTTGTATGTTATGAGACAAAATAAGTATAAATAATGTCCAAGCACACTTGCAAACTTTCACAATGTCAGTTTGTAGTTACTTTCAATTATCCACAGATCTGTGTTCCTGCCCAAATATATAATTTCAGTTTGCAAATAAATTAGCTGAACTTGAAGGCTACAAGCCAAGAAAGTCCCCTGTTATTAACTCCTGACACTCCTGTGTCATTATAACCTCAGGATTTCCAGGTAAATTCTTTGCTGGTTCTCATTTCCATAAGTGAGGTTCCTCAATCCGTATTCTGGCCAAAATGATGTCCTGCAAATCTTGCATGAACTGAAAGACAAATGAGGGATCTCTTTGGTTTAGAGAATAAATCGAGAATCTTTGTGAATGCTGCAGATTTCTCAGAGTGTCTCTGTTTGTCCAGCAAATACATGAAAGAGTGGTTTGCATTTGTGCTTGTGCTGATTTACAAGTCAAGGACTCACCATTAAGTTTCTCTCACTTGTTTTTCGTGCATGTTCTCTGAATTCTGGGGCAGTGATTGTGAGCTGTGTTTTCAGTGAACCAAATTAAAACATGTTCACTGTCCCATAAACGGTGTTCAGTCTATGAAAAGGTGATTTACAAGAATTTAGGCATTTCTTTGCCTATTCTTTTTTGATGATGGTAAGCCTTTAAAAATGTCAAAATGATTTCTAAAATATATGAAAATTCCCCTGAATTTTCATCAAATAAAGAAAAAACTAATGAAAGGAATGCAAAAAAAAATTCATTGTAAAATTCAGTGGGATTTTAAAGAGCCCCATCCAGTCTGGATATCTGTCTGCAGCAAGTCCAGAGGAGGCCCTGGAGATGCTGCAGGGCTGGAGCCCCTCTGGGATGGAGCCAGGCTTGGAGAGCTGGGAGGGTCACCTGGAGAAGAGAAGGCTCCAGGGACACCTGAGAGCCCCTGGCAGGGCCTGAAGGGGCTCCAGGAGAGCTGGAGAGGGACTGGGGACAAGGCCTGGAGGGACAGGACACAGGGAATGGCTTCCCACTGCCAGAGGGCAGGGATAGGTGGGATATTGGGAAGGAATTGCTGGTTGTGAGGGTGGGGAGGGGCTGGCACGGGATGCCCAGAGAAGCTGTGGCTGCCCCATCCCTGGGAGTGTCCAAGGCCAGGTTGGACAGGGCTTGGAGCACCCTGGGCTGGTGGGAGGTGTCCCTGCCCATGGGAGGGGGTTGGAATGAGTTGCTCTTTAGTGTCCCTTCTAACCCAAACCATTCTATGGTTGTGTGGTTCTATAATATCCTATTTGTCTTTCCCAAATTGTTTTCTAAAGGATTCAGATGTTTGAAATATAAGTGGACTTAGGTGGTGTTGGAAAGTGTGTCCTTGTGGTGAAGAAAGTTCACATTTGGTTATCTTAAGTAATAAGACAATTTAATAATTGTTTTCTGTGGAATCAGCATGTCACTAGAGTGTCACCAATTTTAACCTCATAGTGAAGCCACATTAACAGAAATTAAATAATGGCATTAGTATTTACATACTTCTTTAATAACAATATGTATTTAATTAATAAAGGTGATACTCTAAGTAGTTAACAATTTAAATATTAATATTGAAAAGGTTCGTATAGAAAGGGAAAAATCCTGAAACCTTCTTTAGCTGCTGATCATGTGTTGGAGGTTATGAGAGGTCTGCATATTCATGCAAGGATAAGAAGAATCAACACATTTTAAAATACATGCAAAGATGTACAATAGAAATAATCCAGTTGTGCCAGTCTTTGTCCTGTGTGATGAGCCACTCTGATGAGATTAAACTGGAGCCATGTTGTTGAATAGAACATTTGATTTTAAAATAATGGTTGGGAATAAGAACATTCTGTGTTCATAAATTGTGTTTTCTTTCCCAAAGGCATTTTTTTTGCCAGCAGAGCCTCCTTTGGCTCACCATCCCATGATTTTTTTTTTTGTGAGGCTGTTTGATGTGGCTGATCATTGTTAGTGACTTCTAATTGCTCCTCTCTCCCTCCTCACCACTTAGAAGTTGGTTCCATGTTCTGCTGGGGGAGGATCTGAATCCCAGCCTCTCCCTGCTTGCCTCTCAGTGTTCCAACCAGGAACCTGCATTTTTGAGGAGCTTGAAAGTACTTAAATAATAATTTAATTCAGTAAAATTTGTATGTGTGTTTGGGGTTGGTTTCCAGCACAATGTGCTTGTTTGTTTGCATCTTTTGGTCTTCTATTTTCTTTCTCTCTCTGTGTCGTGTTCCTAAGTGTTATTTAAAAAAAACCCCAAAGAAGCATTTTATGAACTTTGAAATGTTCGTAGAAATAAAATGAATATTATGCTCTGTTTTAAATCCATCTTCGGTGCATAAGAGAAATCTCAGATTCTTTGCTCGCTCCTTTTCTTCCTGGGCTCTGTGGAAATTCAGGTTTTCCTGTGTGCCTCTCAATATCCTTCCAATACTTTTTGCTCTGTTAAGACCCTAATTGTTCCCCCACCTTAGGTGAGTGTTTAGACACACTGATGGTGCCATTCAATGGGCAGGTTGGAATGGGGACAAGGCAGAGGAACTGTCCTTTGTTCTCCTCCTTCACCAAGGTGAAGGTGAGTGACGCTGAGCAGGGTGAAGCTGATCTCTTGCTCACAGCCTTTTCATTATACTGCACAAATTTGGGAATTCCTGCTGTAAATTCACAGGGACATTGAGATTCTGCCTGTCCTTAATGAGCCACTAACTCGATTTTTTTATTGTGTAACTAATTTCTCCTTTAAAAATTATAGATGAGTGCAGAGATTAAAATAAATACAAGCTCTGAAGATTTTTTTTTTCCCCTTCAGGGCTCTAGCATGGAAATGTAATCACCCGGGAAGAGATCTGGGTTCTCAGAAATGAGGTCACCTTGGCAACAAAATCTTCTGTTATTGTCTGAAAGGAGCTAATCAGTGATTTGGCAGAGCAGGGGAATGATAAAAGGGACCTCTGAGCCGTTTCTTGTCTTTGTGGTCCTCTCCTGCAGCACAAGGTGATGGTGAGGTGCCTGTACCAGGAGCTGGAGGAGGCTCCTGCCTTTCCTTGGAACCAAAGGGAATTAGAGAACCCCAAGAGGGATAGGATGTTGTTGTGGTTTGAAACACCACATAGCCACTCACTCCTCCCCTGTGGGGTGGGGGAGAGAATCAGGAGAAACAGTAAAAATCATGGGTTGAGAAGTCAGTTTAATAGGACAGAAATGGAAAGGAAATTAATAACAACAACAATGACGACAATATTAAAATAAAGAATACACAAAAGAAGTGATGCACAGTTGCATTCCTGGCAGCAGTCACTGTCCCCTGCCAAGCTGCTCCCAGCTTTGGTGCTCAGCCTGGTGCCATATGCTCTGGAATATCCCTTGGGTCACTTGGGAGCAGCTCTCCTGGCTGTGTCCCCTCCCAGCCTCTTGTTCCCCCCAACCAACTCCCTGGCAGAGCAGTGGGAGAAGCTGGAAAGTCCTTGACTTGGAGTAAATGCTGCTCAGCAGTAACTAAAACATCAGTGAGTTGTCAACATTATTCTCATCCTCAATCCAAAACACAGCACTATACCAGCTCCTGGGAAACAAATGAACTCTATCCCAGCCCAAACCAGGGCAGATGTTATCAGTTTTATTTCTGATCTGCACTAGTTTGGGTTTTATTCAATGACTAAAATCAGCAATGTGTTCAGAACAAGATAAAATCTTTTTTGTATTTCCCAACATGCTTTTTTTTCTGGTGTGTTTATCCTGGGGGATTAGAGTGAAATCCATGAGGTCCTCATTTTGGTGGGATTTTGGGAGAGGATTGAGTAGAGGTGGTGTCTGCAAGAGGAGTGGTGAGTCAAGATTTATGCCTGGGGAGAGGTATATGGGTACCCACTCATGGGATGATATCATGTCCAGTATCTTAATAGTATTTTTTTTACAAAATTACTTAATAGTATTTTTAGGTTTACTTCTAAATTTCCTGCCAGAAACATTTTCTCCTAAAGACTTAAAACATCTTGATTGTGTCTGAGTAATAACATGCCTTTTGAGCCTGAATCCTCCTTTGTGTCTTCCAAACACTGACAGAGAAAACTTCTGGAGATGAAAATACAACTAAATCTCCTCTGCTTATTTACTTCCTTTTGCCTTTCCCTTGCCACCCTTTTGCTTTTATCACTTTTGTATCACTCTGATAATTATTTCTCTGCTGCTGCAGTTTCCTCTGCCTTTTTTGTTTTCTTACTGTGGGGCACTTTGAGGGGATAAGAGAGGGAGGATTTGAGACACTTAAGCCAGTTAAGTCTTTTTTACAGGGCATATTTACAGGAAAAATGATGTGAGTTGTACTGGGTATCACACTGGATGTTCTAATGGTCTTTGGTTTTGCTGGCTATTGATCTGAGGATCAATAACAAAGCAGTGTGTATTTACTCATCCGAGTATCAGCCTGTTTCCTCACCCAGAAAACAATGTTTGGTGTTGTCAGTAGGGCTTAGAGTTTACACTGAACTCCATAATGCTGAGCTGGAAATGATACAGTGATGACAGTCATGTAGTTTGCCTTAGAGAAGGAACTCTTGAGTCAAACCAGGTAAAGGTTTGTACAAATATTTGTCAGAGAACACCTGGAAGGACATTCAGTGCCCAAAGAGGAATTTTAGAGTACAGAATTATTGACAATGTTACACCTATTTTGTTGGACTCCCAAGCATTTTGGGAGAAGTGTCTGGGAAAGGCAATTAGAGCCACTAGAAATGAGCTTTTCTGTTTCTCTGTAGGATGGACATTGAGCTGTTAGACACCAAAAACAGTAGTTCTTGGAGCTACTGGTTAAGAAAACAGCAAGGAGAGAGAATGAATCACCTAGTCATTCTAGGAAATACTGGGGATGGAAGAGACAGTGTATATGACTTGTTGCCACTAAATAAATTAATTGTACACTTATATTTTGGTTAATAAATGTAGTTCTATTTATATATTAAGAACAGAGGAAGTTCAAGATTGACAGTGAAGATTAGAAATATTGAGTTGCTTTATGGAAAGGAAAGAAATACTCTTCATCTTGCTTAATCAGAATTGTTTAGGTTGGAAAAATATCTTTCCGATTATTAAGTCTGACCCAGCTCTGCCAAGGCCACCACTAAACCATGTCCCCAAATTCCACATCTACACAGATTTTAATTGCTCCCAGGAATGGTGAGTACACCACTGCCCTGATCAGTCTGTTCCAGGGCTTGACCACACTGTCAGTGAAGAAATTTTTCCTATTATCTTTGACCACTTTCCCAGTCAGGCAGCAATGGCTTGAAGTCTCTTCAGTTAAAAGCCTCTTTTTCGTTTGTTTGGTTTGGTTTGTTTTTTGATGGTTTTCTTTATTACCTTCCTTCTCTCAATTTAATCTCAAGCTGTCTAGTGACAAGTCATATGAGGAGTGGCTGAGGGAGCTGGGACTGTTTGCTCTGGAGAAAAGGAGGATTAGAGAGGACCTTATCTCTCTCCACAAGTTCCTGAAAGTGAGGTTGTATGTATTTATTTTGAATCTGTGTATTTTTCATATACCTATGAAAAATTCCTGCTGTGGTAGTGACCATCTTGACCTGCAATTTTTGTTTTTGCAATGGAATCTGTAGATGAAATCTTGACCTTCTTCAGTCATTAGCAGAATGATTTGGAGTTCACGGCCATTGAGCCTCGCTGTGGAAAAGGCAAACAAAATGTAATTTGGGTGCTGTTGTGCACTGATAAGGATTTCCCACTGCTCCTCAAAGATAAAAGAAAGAAATAATCAAACATTTGCATGTTCTTGTGCAAAACAAATTAAATAAAAGTCCCATTTCTTCACACTCTTTTTATTGGAGTCCCAGTAACCAGGAGCACTTACTGAAAAATGAGGTGATATTATAGACTGAAAGAGCATAAAGTGGGCATGGAATTCTGTGCCTTTTTATCTTGTTCACAATTCCTCACTGCTTTAATAATTATCTGTCTTCAGAACATGGTCTACACATTTATTAGGCTATTTTCTGAACTTCTTGGATTCCTTGTGTTAGAGTTAACCCTTGGTAGATGCTGTAGCTGATACATCTTGTTTAGGAGACAACAACAGAAAGATCAGGAGGGATTTTTTGTCATTTACTTGTATAAAAAATGGTATATTTTATTTTATGCTGGCTTGCACATGTTTTTCAGGGGAAACACTTTGCAAAAAGTACTGTAAAAACAAGTGAACATGGAAAAAGCAAATTTTAGAGCACAGGATGTAAAGTGCTGGTTTATTTTTATTAAAGTGCTGGTTTATTTTTCAGTGTGATGTGACATAGAAATTGTTTGTATTTGGTGACAATATCCACCGAGTCCTGAAAATCAATAAGCAGTGTCATGCCTTTAAATGGCAATATTCAGATGGGTAGAGATCAATGCTGTTAAGATACACACAAGTTAATGGTTCCATAGTTATTTAATAATAATAAACCCCACTGACATCTGGGAAAGCTTAAACAGCAAAGGAGTGGAGATTAGAGAGGATTTGGGGGAAAAAAGAGAGAGTGTGACAGGTGAAAAGGAAAGGAAATGCAAAGCTTTGTGCAGCATTGCAGAAGGCAGAAAACTTGCTACACAACAGAACAATAATTCAGCACTTAATTCAAAGTCTTAGAGTTACTCTCTTCTTAAAGGAAGAGGCACAAACTGCCTTATTTTTCATGCAGAGCACCTGTGGTTTAATCTGAAAGCTTTAATTATAAAAGCTTGTTGTCTTCTTAATCTTTGAAACACATGAAAAGTTGCACAAAATTGTTCCTTGTTCAATCTTAAACTGGTGAATCCAAGATCAAGGAAAAGTTGTGCTTATCAATTTCAGCAGAAATATCGACCCAGAGTCTAAGCTTCTAAATCCCCAAAATTGGGAACAAGGAAGATTTGGTCTAATTTTCAAATGCTTGGGGTTTAATCTTTAATAAAATGTCCTTTTTTGTGTGTGTTATAGTTTAAGCTGGCAAAATGCCAACTGCCTGGTACTCAGTCAAAAGGTCCACTCCCAGAGAAGGAGAGTGAGGGAACAAAAGCAGAAATGAGGCTTTGGACATGGTGAAGTTCTTATATTTATAGAGAGAAGTGGAAAGCTTAACACCCACTATGAAATAGCACATAGTGACAGGAAACAACAACAGGCTCACCGAGGTCGCCCCAGCTAACAAGCAGAATTCTGAACCAACCAAACCTCCTCCCCAAAGGAAACCTCCCAGCAAGAGGGGAAAAAGGAATTAACAGGAATATGCTCACTTCCCCAGGTAAACAGCCACGCAGACCAGCAGCAGCAGGGCCTGATATCAGCAGTCAGGGAGTAGGAACCCTCCTGGTCCGAAGCATGGACCGAAAAGGCAGAAACTCCTCCCCCCTGGCTTGTTACACTCCTCGACGCTTCCTAATGATGTCAGATGATATGAAATACCTCTTTGGCTGCTTAAGTCAGATGATACCTGTCCCCTCTAATCTGCGTCACGTCCTTTGAGGCT
Source organism: Sakesphorus luctuosus (assembly GCA_013396695.1). NCBI lineage: Eukaryota > Metazoa > Chordata > Aves > Passeriformes > Thamnophilidae > Sakesphorus > Sakesphorus luctuosus. The sequence goes on from VWZD01008230.1 coordinate 421,692, forward strand.
TGCTGAAAACTGAGGCCTAAATGGGGACCTGTGCTGACTAGAGCCAAAACTACTAGAGTGTGCTATAAGAATAGTATTTTCTTTTATGCAGAGAGATTTGTGAATTCAGCTCAATCATCCCACAAGTTGTTTTATTATTTTCTCATGGTTCCATTTCTGCCTTATTCCAAGGAAAAAAAAAATCCCCCATGATTCTGTGTATATAAATATTATATCTAAAACAATACAGTAATATAAATAATAAATACAATAATAATTTAAATTATGTATTAAAAGGTGAGAAACTTTCTGCTATTTGTAAAAGAAAGCAAGCAGGATGTCCCTTCCAGCCCAAACCATTCTGTGTTTCAAAGACCTTTTCTCATGATGAGTCTGCAGTTTATTGCACCCTCCATAGAATTAGTGCACACCCTGCACTGATAATATGCACTTATTACAAGTTATTAAAGTAAATGCTGTTATGATCTTCACCGACAGATGTTATAGTTTAAGCTGGCAAAATGCCAACTGCCTGGTACCCAGTCAAAAGATCCACTCCCAGAGAAGGAGAGTGAGGGAAAAAAACAGAAATGAGGCTGTGGACATGGTGAAGTTCTTATATTTATATAGAGAAGTGGAAAGCTTAACACCAACTATGAAATAGCACATAGTGACAGGAAACAACAACAGGCTCACCGAGGTCGCCCCAGCTAACAAGCAGAATTCTGAACCAACCAAACCTCCTCCCCAAAGGAAACCTCCCAGCAAGAGTGGAACAAAAGGAATTAACAGGAATATGCTCACTTCCCCAGGTAAACAGCCACGCAGACCAGCAGCAGCAGGGCCTGATATCAGCAGTCAGGGAGTAGGAACCCTCCTGGTCCGAAGCATGGACCGAAAAGGCAGAAACTCCTCCCCCCTGGCTTGTTACACTCCTCGACGCTTCCTAATGATGTCAGATGATATGAAATACCTCTTTGGCTGCTTAAGTCAGATGATACCTGTCCCCTCTAATCTGCGTCACGTCCTTTGAGGCCTGCTGAAAACTGAGGCCTAAATGGGGACCTGTGCTGACTAGAGCCAAAACTACTAGAGTGTGCTATAAGAATAGTATTTTCTTTTATGCAGAGAGATTTGTGAATTCAGCTCAATCATCCCAAAAGTTGTTTTATTATTTTCTCGTGGTTCCATTTCTGCCTTTTTCCAAGGAAAAAAAAAAATCACCCATGATTCTGTGTATATAAATATTATATATAAAACAATACAATAATATAAATAATAAATACAATAATAATTTAAATTATGTATTAAAAGGTGAGAAACTTTCTGCTATTTGTAAAAGAAAGCAAGCAGGATGTCCCTTCCAGCCCAAACCATTCTGTGTTTCAAAGACCTTTTCTCATGATGAGTCTGCAGTTTATTGCACCCTCCATAGAATTAGTGCACACCCTGCACTGATAATATGCACTTATTACAAGTTATTAAAGTAAATGCTGTTATGATCTTCACCGACAGATGTTATAGTTTAAGCTGGCAAAATGCCAACTGCCTGGTACCCAGTCAAAAGATCCACTCCCAGAGAAGGAGAGTGAGGGAAAAAAACAGAAATGAGGCTTTGGACATGGTGAAGTTCTTATATTTATATAGAGAAGTGGAAAGCTTAACACCAACTATGAAATAGCACATAGTGACAGGAAACAACAACAGGCTCACCGAGGTCGCCCCAGCTAACAAGCAGAATTCTGAACCAACCAAACCTCCTCCCCAAAGGAAACCTCCCAGCAAGAGTGGAACAAAAGGAATTAACAGGAATATGCTCACTTCCCCAGGTAAACAGCCACGCAGACCAGCAGCAGCAGGGCCTGATATCAGCAGTCAGGGAGTAGGAACCCTCCTGGTCCGAAGCATGGACCGAAAAGGCAGAAACTCCTCCCCCCTGGCTTGTTACACTCCTCGACGCTTCCTAATGATGTCAGATGATATGAAATACCTCTTTGGCTGCTTAAGTCAGATGATACCTGTCCCCTCTAATCTGCGTCACGTCCTTTGAGGCTTGCTGAAAACTGAGGCCTAAATGGGGACCTGTGCTGACTAGAGCCAAAACTACTAGAGTGTGCTATAAGAATAGTATTTTCTTTTATGCAGAGAGATTTGTGAATTCAGCTCAATCATCCCAAAAGTTGTTTTATTATTTTCTCGTGGTTCCATTTCTGCCTTTTTCCAAGGAAAAAAAAAAATCACCCATGATTCTGTGTATATAAATATTATATATAAAACAATACAATAATATAAATAATAAATACAATAATAATTTAAATTATGTATTAAAAGGTGAGAAACTTTCTGCTATTTGTAAAAGAAAGCAAGCAGGATGTCCCTTCCAGCCCAAACCATTCTGTGTTTCAAAGACCTTTTCTCATGATGAGTCTGCAGTTTATTGCACCCTCCATAGAATTAGTGCACACCCTGCACTGATAATATGCACTTATTACAAGTTATTAAAGTAAATGCTGTTATGATCTTCACTGACAGACCTTTAAGATCCTGTATTATTGTTTCATATTTTCTTGAATTTCACATCTTGCTGAGGTCTTGCTTCTTTTGTCTTAATAATGTCTTGAATTCCTTCTTTGTGACAGTGAATATGTGAACATAAACTGGAAACAAAAGATGGGTTTTGCAAGGAAATCTAAAATTTCTCTATTTGGCAGAGTTTCTTAAGAATATAAAGTAATTCTCCTTCAGATAGGAAAGATTATCTCTTGGAGGTGAAAGGAAAAAAAACTGTCTCTACTTAATTGGTTAAAAGCAAACTGCTTATAAGCATTTCCATTAAATAGGAACTACTTTGATTCACTTTTTCTAGGGGACAGTAATGGCTCAAATTGCTCATTATTAAGTGTTATAAAAACCTGAAATAATAGTTTATGACATTTGAGTTTCTGACCTGTGGAAAATCAGTCCATCTGTGAAAAAAATACCGATAGCTTTGAGACTTATTTTTTAGGTATTGTTATTCAGAAAAAAACACTTTTATAGCAGAAATTCCTTCAGCTTGATTTTTTTGTTCCCACACCATTATCTTGCACAATTTACTTATTGAAAATTGTCCTGAAAGCAGTATGAGATTACTTTACATCTCTTGTTCTGTCCTGCCAAACGGTGGGGCCCAATAATTTACTGTATATAAAGATGCAAACTTTGGCTCACTAACTCAGAATTCTTGGAGGATTAACTGCAGGTGGTGGTGGGAGTTTTTTCCTGGTTGCCATCTGATATTCAGACCAATAAGATGAAAGCAGAATAAACATCTACTGAGTGCCTCAGATTGCTTGGTTAATATTAGGCAACTTTGGTTTTCTGGCTGTGAAAAATGAAACATTTTAAGGCCCCTCTGCTTAAAGAGATGGCAGTGCCCACTGAAAAACACAGACAGACTTAATTCTGAACAGATGTCCTGTATCCATGGGAATCCCATGCTGATCCATGAAGTTGTGGAAGGAACATTCATGAAATGAAGGGAACAAAGCAAGAGGATTCAGAATGTTCATTGATTCCTTGCAAAATTAAAAAAAAAAGAAAAAATAAAATAGGAGGAAAAAAACCAAACAAGCAAACACAAACTTAATTTGGTTTTACACTTGTTTCATTCCATAGTATTATACTTAGAGAAGGAAGTGCTGCCAACCTGTACATATAGAATCAAAGTGAATTTAAGTTAATCTAAAACTATGTGGAGAAACAGAAAACAAAACTGGTAGATGCTAGAGTTGCTCTTCAATCCCTGAGCTGCTTTACCAGCTGCCTGCAGAGGGAAATGTGCCATCCATTAAGGATTTCTGGTTCCAGAGTGAAGCTTTGATTCACACTTCGCTCCTTGGAATGGAATTTGACTTCTGGTCTCAGGTAGGCTGCAGTTTAAGGGTGGTTATACCTGTTCCTTGGGAAATGGGTGCTGGGTAAAGCCTCCAAGAACTTCTTAGGGTTTTGTTAATCCTTTCCAGTTGTATCAAAGAAATAATATTGTTCTGTGAGGCACATTTAGTGGATACTTATGAACCCAGCAGACTGAAGAGGCAACAATTAGATCCAGGCTCCTGTTAATGAGGAAGCTGCTGTCTGAGTTAGACAATATATTGTGCCTGTAAGAGTTAAGTGTTACCTTCAGTTAATGATAAATTCTTAATTAAATATGATTGTGCCTATAGTGGCAGAAAGAGCTCTTACCATGCTTTTGTCTGATTACATCACTTGCTACATTAAATTCATTAGAAACATGAAGCACTGAATAAAGGCCAAGGGAGAAGAATCATTTTTAATGAATGATGAATTTTACTGAGTAAGGAGGAATAATAGTGACAAAGAATGTGACTCTTCTGTGGTCCACTCAAATATATACATTCCTGGTATTTTTTTTTTTTGTATCGATTCATTAAATGTTTTAGGAAAAAAATAACCAGAGCTCAATTTCCTTTAGTATTTTATTCTAATTTCCTTCAAGATTTTGACAATGCAAGGATAAACAGTGGTGTGAGCACTGGTGTGACAGCAATGTCAGGAGAGAACAAAAGATTGCTTCTAAATTCATCAGCCTGCTCTGAATGATGGAGCTTTAGGAACCCTCCGAGCAGAGGGAGAGCACAGGGCTGTGCAGCCAGGTCAGAGCCTGGCTCTGTGTGCTGGTTTCGAGGTAAACCAGCAGGAGAAATGAGCTCAACACGAGAGAGATTATAAGTCAGAGCTACAATTTAATAATAATAATACAGTAAATACACTGACACAAAGGGAAATTGCTTTCAACTCCCAAAACCCAGCAGTATAACCCAGTACCCTGGGGTACAAACCCAAAGGGGTTTGTTAGCCCTTGTGCTGAGACCCGCGTGGTTCCCCCAAGTCCAAAGCAAAAGGAAGTGAAAAACCTGTTGGTGCAGGTGATGGCTGTGGTCTGGTCGAGGGTGGTGGTCTCTTCCTGTTGAGGTCCTGCTTCTCCTCTGAATCCGACAAGAAGTTCCTGAGGTCTTCTTACCCATCTCTTATGTACCCTCAGGGAGCACCCAGTCCCTCCCCCAGGGTGGAGACTCACACAATGGGTGATTAACTCTGTGAGTCATGGGCTATTTTTGAACTGTTGATGGCCCATTAGCACCTACGCCCCCTCAGGCTGGGAGTGGAGGTGCTAACGACTCCCTGGGAAGCTGCTGCAAATGGGCCATTGACCTTGGGAATGAATAGATGGGGTAGAATACACAGCTTTGATCACCCCCACACAGTGACAACTGGTCCCACCTGCTGAACTAGGACACTCTGGAAACCAGGACTCCAGAACATCCCATGCTTGTGACTGCTTTTCTGGCTTAAGGAAAAAAATTCCCCAGGAATGCCCAGATAGATCTCAACAGTGTGATCTCAACAGCATAAAGGTAGAGGATATCTGCTGTGACCCAATTTTCAACAGTTTCAGACTCTGATTATCAGTGTTCTCATTTATAAAGAACTCATTTTGGATCTCAATGTATCTCACATCAACTCTAAAAAAAAGCCCGAAAAACAACCCATCAAATTTGGTTTTATGGGATAAGTTTGCTTAATTCTTCATTCTTCACTGATATCACAGAATTGTTGAGGTTGGAATAGGCCTTTGGAGATCCTGTAGTTCAACCCTTCTATGCAGAACAAGACCAACTAGTCCAGGTGTCTCAGGTCCATATCTGGGAAGGTTTTAAGTGTTGCAATATCACCCCAAATTTCCCTGTGCACCCTCTGCCTCCTCACTCTGGGTGGTGCCACAAATCCCAATTGTGGCCCCTGGATGAAAAAAATTAACCCTCTCCCAGCCTAGACTGGCTCAGACTGCAAGAATTTTAATGTTTGCTATTCTTGATCATCATATCTAACTGTTACTGAAGCAGATTTTGATAGCAGCTTTATTTAATAATATTTCATGAAGTAATTTCCTTGTTTCACTAACACAGCCATGGCTGTACCTGAGGGAGAGGACTACGGTTTTAAAAACATAAGACTGATTATTTATAAATTATAAACTATTTAGTACTGATTAATAGTTTTGGAATTGTTTCTCCTGCCTTACATGATGCTTTGATTGCTGTCTGTAACCACGATTTTACCTGTGCAGGATTCCTAAGAAGAATAATTTGGTTCTGCAATACTAATGCTGGTGAACAGCACCAGAAGTGACAGATTTTTATAAGCAGGTTTAAGGAGGCCTGTGGCTTTAGTTGGGAATTTTTTCAAGAAATTTAAGCTTTTTATACAGAAAATTTGCCTTAAGCATTTTGAGTCTTGCCAAAGGTTAAATCAATGCTACTTATAAATGAAACCAGTAACGTTGTCATTTTTGTTTTCTATATTCCTACTCTTTCTAGCCCAGGTATATGAAGATGCTGCTACAATTCTAGCATTGTTAAAACCCATTTAAATTAAATAAATTACTCTTCTTTAAATATGCAGCTATAAACTGTTGTAGGCATGAAACACTGAACAAAGTTTATGTTCCTTGTTAACAGGATACTTAATGTTGTCTCTGATAACTCTACTCAGAAATTCCTCCCCAGCATTAACACTTGTCTTCAGCCAACCTTAGATAAAGAATTTAAAATCCCAATAGATGGAAAATAAGTGAAGTAATTTAATTGATATATTTTCATTTCTACAACTGAGGAAAAACTTGCCCTTAAACAAGTTTCTGCTATTTCAGTGTTTTAAAGTTTATGTACAGATTGTGTGACTCAAGAATGGGAAGTTCTGGGAGATATATTTACACATTTAAGGAGAAAGATTTTTCACAGACTTGATACATATATTTTCATTTCAAGTTAATGGACTGGAGAATGCATAAATAAATTCCATCCAGAATTATTCTGATTGTGATAATGACTCTACTGGGCTGTGTTGCTCACTTCTCTTTATATGCTTCGTTACATAATTAGTTTTCCCAATTGTTCTGGGATTATGTGCAGGATAAAATACTTCAGGAGCTGAACAAAGGGGAGAGATTTGGAGTTTTACAGGGATTTCCACTTGTCTGCATTATCACATTCAGTTTTTGCAGAATGAGCCAGGCAGAGGCTGTCTGAGAGGAACAACTGAAAGGACTCGAGATGGTCAAGCCAAGAATCTCAAATAAGTTGCAAAACTCAGTGATTTAAATAAAGGATAAAAAAAAGGGAGGGAAAAAAAAGAAACAGTCTTTGAGGTTTTTTGTGGTGACTTGGCATTGCCACATTAGTGTTCAAACTCTTTCTCCAATTTGATCTGATTTTGAAGTCAAAACACCTCCGACAGTTATATATTGATTTGTGCATCAGACCCTCTAATTATCTTCGTGTTCAGGGCTTTTGGACTGTTTTGTTGGCAGACTATTAAAAGTTTTCATGTTGAGCACTAGGTATATCTCACAGTCAAAAGTTCTTTGTTTTTTTGAATGAGAAAGGTTTTAAAAAAACACTTAACAAATGTATCTATCTTTTTTCCCCTCATAGAAATCTGCAGTGCCTTTTATTTGAGCCTGGTTTGTAGTCCCAGAGCTCCCCTCTTTGTCTCCTTTCTTTGGCTGACAGCTTTCTGTCCCCCCTGAAAGTTGCAATGCCAAACTTATTACAGGCAAAGACATCAAACGGCTTGTCAGATCGTGCTGATTCCCTTTCTCGTCTCAAAGCAAGCCTTCACCTCCTCAGAGGTCCAGGAAGGTTGGGAAATTAAATTCAACAGTTGCAGGAAACTTCCTGCAAACTCAGAAAGGGTCTGTGATCCACAGCCTGGCTTTATTCTATGCTTGGTGCAGGATTTGCCCATTATCCCAAGGGAAGGGACTGGAATCCTAGAATGGTTTGGGTTGGAAGGGACCTGACAGACCATCTCATTCCAACCCCCTTCCACCAGCTCAGGTTGCTCCAAGCCCTGTCCAACCTGGCCTTGGACACTCCCAGGGATGGACCAGCCACAGCTTCTCTGCCCAACCTGTGCCAGGGCCTGCCCACCCTCACAGCCAGCAATCCCTTCCCAATATCCACCTTAAATTTCCCTTCTTTCAGCCTGAAGCCATTTCTCCTTGTCCTGTCTGTCCATTCCTTGTGCAAATTCCCTCTCCAGGTTTCTTGCAGTCTCCCTTCAATTACTGAAGGGTCACAATTAGGTCACCCCAAAGCCTTCTCTTCTCTAGGCTGAACCAAATATTAAGTGGTACCAAATAATCAAATGTAATATTTTTTTTATATTTTTCATTTTAATGCAATTGCTTCCTAAAGGTAAAATGTAAAATATTTATATATCACACTAATTTCCTTCTCTAGTATTTTTGGTATTTTACCAAAACAGAAATAAAAAATATGGAATTCTCAGGCCTTTACTAAATAATTTTGTTTTCTGACATAAATTTAAGCTGGAGAAGGTTTCTTACTGAATTTCTTAATTTTTCTAATCTTTTAGTTTTCCTGGGTTTTTTGGTTGGTTTTTTTTATTGTTGTTGGTTTTTTTTTAGGTTTTTGGGTTTTTTTTACCTTGTATTGCATTTAAATGAGTCCTGCCATCTAATTGCAGCTAAAAGGATTTTGCTTTAATTACTTTCCAGTGGAGGTGTGAAAATAAGCAAGCAGTTTTCACAGCCATTCCACCAAATGGTGCAGCATCAAATTTGTGACTTCTCTACTACCAGCCAGAGCTGTTAAATTACAGCAGTGTCTTGGTGTGGTTGAGTCTAATTATTGCCTTCTCTGAGTGCTGCCTTTTGAACTTTGTGCCCTGGGTTGTGTTCTTCACAGCTCAGAAATAACAAGTGCCTTCATCAAAATGCAGTGAATTCTCTGACATTTTGAACTAACTGCCTAAACCAGCTGGGGGATAGAAAATAATTGCCATTCAAAGACATAATTTGAGAGGGGGGGGTTCCTTCTTTCTTTTTGAGACTCCTGTGCAGTGAAGTTCCTAAACCATAAGTAGGAGCAAATATTTGGGAGGAAATCAATTCTGTTTAATTAGTTCCTCCACCCAAGTAATACCAGTTTCCTATGAAGAGCAACTGTGATTGTCTTTATTAGAGAAAGGGCAGTTCTCAAATTAGAGCAAACTGCACCTGTTGGATCCCTCATTTTCCGCTGGGAATGGGGAGAAATGTGGGGTGTCTTACCTGCTTTGGGTGGTGTCAATCCAGACCTCTTTCAGGGACAGGCATTAGGATGGCGACCAGGACATCAAGGAAACTGAAAAGAAATTGTTTTCCCATCTTCAGCAGGACAGGATGGGCAGAGTAGCTGCTGGACTTTCATGTGTGGGAAGTGAGATCCATAAGGACTTGAAATGTCTATGAAGTTCAAGGGTTGACTAAAAAGAAGGATGTTGACACTTCCCTGAGGGGTTGATGTGCCCCTGGCACAGGTTGGGCAGAGAAGCTGTGGCTGCCCCATCCCTGGGAGTGTCCAAGGCCAGGTTGGACAGGGCTTGGAGCAACCTGGGCTGGTAGAAGGTGTCCCTGCCCATGGCCTTTAATGATCTTTAAAGTTCTTCAAATCCAAACCATTCTTTAGTTCTATGTTGAAGGAGAAGGACAAAGACTAAAGCAGTTGGTTTGTTTCTGATAGTCTGACATAATAAAGATCCTGTTTATACTCAGCTTTGGTAAAGAGCCCAGAAACTGCACTGCATTTACAGGAAGGACTTTCATACTCATCAATGGGAGGATGTTGAGCTGGGTTTTATCACCAACTTGAACCCTGTGGTCTCAGCTCAGGGGAGGCACATGAATGGGAGTCCTATTGCTTTTGTTGAAGCATCTCACACCTTAAGATACCTATTCAAAAGAGACCCTACAGAGAACCACTGATGAGCCGTCATCCAGGTCTCTGGTAAAAGCAGGTGATGCCGAGGCTGCTTTAGCACTCACCCAGCTCCAAATGTATTAAATTGCTTCACATATTTAACGCTTGTTTCTACAGAATATTTTTTTTGTCTGAAATAATGTGTAAATAAATAGACGTGCACACACATATATTTATTTTTCCTCTTTTCCTGGATTAGAGATTATAATCTCGTTTCAAAACACTGCGTGGAATTTCATACCTATTTTTGTGGGCTTGAAAGCCACAGAATTTGATCTGAATTGCAACTTCTTCCATTAACATCTTTAAGCCTGTGAAGAATTTCTAGTATGTGCAAAAGTTGTTTTTTACTTCATTCTTCTTAATGAACTGAAAACACTTCTTCCCTGTTGAATGAGAAATGGTAATTTTTTTCTTTACCTATTCATTGTAAGAATAGTATATGTGTATTGTCTTTTAATCTTCATTATACCTCCTCTGCTTTAGCGTAGGCTTCACCTGAATTTTCATATAATCACAGGTTTGTTTAGTGCTCCTATAAATAAGTGTTCTATCTATCTCCAGTGATTCAGAAACCTCGTGCTCAATTGCCCATACACGTTATTTTGACTTAAACTCACTGGTGTTTATTAATTTGTACAACATGAACACATTCTCAAAAGGAAACACACATACCAGTAAGTCTGTCCTGTCACCTGTCTCTGAGTTACTCTTGATAATAGTTGGAAAGCTTTTTGCATGGCATAAAAATTTGGAAAGGCAGTAAATAATACTTTCCTCATTCTGCAAACCAACTTTGAGCATTGCCTTCTGTATTGATTTCTTGGTGTAAAGGGGCAGAGAATGTCTTTGCTTGATGAAATTTTAATCAAAAAGATTATTATTCCAGCTTTTAAGCTCAGCACGTACAGAAGGCAGATGATTATGCTTTTGCTGTGGATAGTCAGGATTACATAGTTAATTGCATTAATTTTTAACATTATTATTCCACTCTTTATGATTGGAGTGTTTCTGATTTTTTGTGTTTGCCACACAGTCAGTGAGAGACCTCATAGCAATTGAAGTGAATTTCGTTGTTCAGTTTTGGCAAAGTCAAAGGAGGAAATGGCAGCTTTATCAAAACGTCTCTTGTAAGTGTTCGCCAGAGATTTCGTGGTTTCCTATCCTTGTGTTAGGGTGCCACTGGAATGATGTATTCCTGAAGGCAGTCTGTGCCTGACTGGGAAGAGACATGGACTTGCTCTCTGCTCTGTGTTTTTCTTTAGTTTAATATTTCATGTTCAGTTTGACACAGGGGTGGGGGAAACAATGGGGGGAAAGGGATGTTGGTAAAGTCACTCTTAGCAAAGACAAACATGCAAAGACAAGTCACGTCTGTGTTTGTTCTTGCACTGTGGATCGAGCATGAATGAAACAGAGAGGAGGTTTTCCTTATGCCAGGAATATCTGGGGGTGCAGGGATTGCAGGAAGGGTGAGGAAGGGCTGCAGGGGCCTGCAGAGATTGATAGCTGAGAAGTAACAGAGATCCCAAAACACAATACTGCAATAAGTGATGGAGGGTGCCCAGGTGTTTCTCCTCTTCTGCAGCTTGTCTAGAAAGAAAAGTACAATGCAAGTCTTCAGTTGTATCCAGGCTTTATTTCCTTATTCCACATGGGCTGTAGAGCTTGTAGGATCTAAAGTAACTGTACCATGGAAGGTGTGGATGTGGCACTTGGGGACAATGGTTTAGGATCATACAATCATGGAATCAATTGGGTTGGAAGAGACGTCTGAGATCATCAAATCCAACCCCACTTTGATTACCAGATCATGACACTCAGTGCCACGCCCAGTCTCACCTCAAAAACCCACAGAGACGGAGAATCCACCACCTCTCTGTGCAGGCCATTCCAATGCCTGAGCACTCCCTCCGTAAAGAATTTTTTTTCTGATATTCAACTTCAATTTCCCCTGGCAGAGCTTGAGCCCGTGCCCCCTTGTCCTATTGCTGAGTGCCTGGGAGAAGAGACCAACCCCCACCTGGCCACAACTTCCCTTCAGGGAGTTCCAGACAGTGCTGAGGTCACCTCTGAGCCTCCTCTTCTCCAGGCTAAACACCCCCAGCTCCCTCAGCCTCTCCTCATAGGACTTGTGCTCCAGTCTCTTCTCCAGCCTCGTTTAGGGGAGGCCTTGTCAGTGCTGGGTTGACACCATGATCTCAAAAGGTGTTTTCCACCCTAAAATATTCTGTGATTGTGTGTGTAGTAAGGGCAGGAGAAGACAGACCAGGGTGTGTATCTCACTCTCACTGCCTGTGCCTGGCCCAGGGACTCCAGCTAGAGGTCATTGCTGTGAATTTGAGGGGCTTCCTTTGCTCTTTTCCCTCCATCTAAACTTTCTTCCCCTAGAAACACATAGAAAGGTGATTATGAAGTTGCTCTGAGGTTTTGTGCACTCACAGATTCCTCCTGCCAGAGGGGAAAGCTTTGAAGGCAGTCTGTGGTAGTCCTGGCTGAGGCTGGAGCCCAACTCAGTACCTTTATTTTTTGGGATAAAAAGTAATATAACATATGGCACTGTGTGGTGCACTCATCTCTTGTTATGTTTGACTAATAGAATCAGATGCTCCATTTAAGTTTGGTGAAAAGGCAAGACAGGTAAATTTTATTTTTAATCCCCTAGTTTTAGACTTCTAAATGATGAGTTTGATCTAGAAATGAATTAAGAATGTAATTTAAAGGATCTCAGGTAATCTTTTAGATCATCCATGTTTTCTCCAAGCCATCAATGACAAGTAGAATGTTCCTGAACTAAGAAATCAGGGAATTCTGGTGTGTGAGAAAGATTCATGGGGAGGTTTGAGTTCAAATTCAGAGGGGAAAAAGCCAACAGCTTAACTTTAATACATATAAATATACTCTAAAAATGTTTATTTTCATTTTTTTTTCGTGAATTTGTTAGGTTTCAGGCTACTCTTATGTAAAAATAGGATTTAAGCTGAGTGTTCAAAAAGTATTTCTCTGGCAAATGAAACACTGATACAGACAATATAGGTATATTAATACAATAATTTACCTTTTAACCAAGTGCGGCCTTTCCTTTTATCTGAGGTTGTTTCCACATTCATGTTTTATCTATTTGACTTTGACAGGGAATTAGCAAGGAAATCTATATTTAAGATTTTAGAATCTCTGTACATTTTAATAGGTCTTAAATATAACATTCTGCTGAACACTGTGGGGAAAAGGCCAACTGAAATCACTAATTGCCAGCCACTTTTTTTAGAATGGCAGAATTATTTTTGCCTCATAATAATCCTCTGCAGTTTGGAACATGCTTGACTACCAGTTGTTAAATGAGCTTGTATCATTTAAGAGTGGGAGAAGAACATTTGAAAAAGGAATTGGAGTATATTTATTTTAAATAGGCAAATTAAGCTGTCACAAATACCATTAAGAATAATTTCTAATAGACAACCTTCACATGATTTTCAGAATAGCACTTTAAACCTCCCTGTGTAAAGTTTCCCATTATAAATTTCTTTCTGAATGATATGGGCTTCTCCAAATGTTGGTTTTCCCTGATTTCTTTGTTTTTTGTTTATTGATATATATTCCCAGCTCTGATATTTATCTTTTCGTTGTTGTTGTTGTTACTTTTTAAGCTCAGTTAAATGTGAGAAAATGAGAATGTACAGTTCTGGACGATGCATTTGGAAGGGCCTTGGTATTAAATACAGCTTTATTGCAAGAGGTTATGTCCTTTCTGGAAAAATTCTATGGGGAATCATGGGATTTTTGGTGTTTGGCCTTCTCTGTCTCCTGGCTGTCTGCTGCTTTTCTCCTGGAGTATGGATTTGATCCTGGCAGCCACATCCCACTGCTGGAGTCTGCATTCCCAGCCCTAAAAGGTGTGGATGCTCCTTGTCTCTTTGGAAGTTGGTGCAATGATGTGTTGGCAGGTGAGGAATATTACAAGGAACTAAAATTAATTACTAAATAAATGAGCAGAGAACTGATGGACCTGCATTCTGAGTGTCAAGAGAGGGGAGAGAAATAAATATCAAAACTGCTGAGTTCCCAAACCAGCAGGGTGTGGGAAAGAGCTTGAGGTAGTTCTGATTCCAGAATAATTATTTATTCCAATTATTTGTGTCTGTAAAGCTTCAGATCTGTCACTGCAAGAAGACCTATGTGTTGTCTTGTCCAGAAAAGCCAGACCAACCAGCAGAGACCAGTTCCATGTGTGTGAGTGAATGGATTTGTGTCATTATTACATCAATATTTTCTCTCTGTCCATTACAGAATGGTTGGGAGTACAAAGGATCTTAAAGCTCATCTCATTCCAAGCCCTGGTGTTGCCCCTTGTGTTTGTGATGATTTACTCTGTGTTAGGTTAGGCCTAAATGGGTAACTCCAATCAGTGAGCAAGGCAAGCAAACACTTAAACCTGGGTAATTAATTGCTGGGTAATTAGTTATGTGGAAGGTGCACAGCAGTTCAGGTGGCAGAGAAGGCAGTGCAGGGCCAGTGGGCAGTGAAGGGATTCCTCCTGCACCTGAGGAATGGATGAGCAGTGCCTGAGAAGGACACAGGGATCAGGACCCAGAGGGTTGTGCTCTACAGGCTCTTGGGTTGAGCTGGCAAAATGCCAACTGCTCAAGTACAGAGAAAAAAGGTTCTTCCTCCCCCCAACCAGCCAAAGGGAGAAAGAAGAGAGAGAGGGAAAAAAAAAAATCAAACTAGGTTTATGTTGAAACTAACTACATGTATTTATACAAAAAAGAGAAAATTAAAAGAGAAACTACAATATAACACACAGTTACACAAGTTATATATAACTTCCCACTCCCCAGTAAGCACAAATTTTACCATTTTAACTACAAATCATTCTAAAGAAGTCAATTCTCCAAAGACAGACTTAAGCAAAGAGAAGAACTAAGAACAAACATTTTACTTCCCTAAGATAACATGATGGTGAGCCGGTGCTGTGGGCTTGGGCCTCCCCGTCCCTCCTGGGACAGCACGGTGTGTCCTGCTGGAGCAACAGCTGTGAAGCAACTGCCCAAGCCCCTCCCACACACTGGATTTTACTTCTTTTGAGATGATGTAGTATGGTATGGAATACAATATTATTGGCTAGAAGAAGTCAGCTGTTAGCTAGCCCAGCCCAGCTCAAGGCAGCTGACAATTCTAGGCCTAATTTAAACTTTAAAGCCTAAATTTAGGCCCACCTGGCTAAACCCATAACAAGGCTCTTGGGTGGGAAAAGGAGTGGTTTGGAACTAAGCAGAATTATCCTTAGAAAAGTGAAGTTAATAAACCCTGTGCACTTTGGAGAGTAAACATTATGCTGAATAAATATACCTTCTGAAGTGCTGTCCTTGCCTTGTGATGAAATCCTGCTTTATTTTGGGAATGAACTGCTTCTGGGAGAAAACACTTTTGTTTAGTGGAAGTTTATTTTGCCGCAGGTTTTAGAGGGAAAGTTTCCTGTCCCCAACCCAAAGTCCTTAATGTGCCTTGGAACTGTGAAGATTTGCAAACAGGGACAGAACTGTGTGGTTCCTTCTGCAGAAAACTCACATTAGAGGCCAAGGAGTCCTGAGAGGTTTCCAAATTGAGTTTGCTCCAGAAATTGCAATAATCTTCACAGATAGTTAAAGTGAAGGAAAAAAACACCAAACCTGAGAAGAAACACTGATGTACTTCTGTGATTAATAAAAATATATGATGTTGTATATTACACACTGAAATATCAGTCAGTATATCCTTAGATGATAATTTTTTCCATATAAAAGTATGTATTGCCACTTGGCTGAGGATTTAATGGGGGGAAACAGGAATGAATCACAAAGAACTCCATAAAGATGGATTGCTCAAAATATCAGAACTCTCTTATGAACATGAAATAGGTGGTTAGATGTGTAATAACAGGCCAGGATGCTTATATTTTTGGAGGCAAATCAAGTAGTGTCATATTAACTTTCAAACTTCTTGGCACACACATTCCAGATTTCCTATTAATAAGAAATCCTCATGTCAGTAGGTGAATTGTGTAAACACCTGTAGACATGGGATGGAAATCAGTCACAAACAATGTCCACTTCTCCAGCATTTATTGTTTTCTTACAAAGAGCTGCTTTAAATGTGTCATCAGGACTTTATAATTGGAAAACTTGGGTTTCTGTGGTTATTTGTATAAACTCCCTGTGGTTCAAAGTACGATTAAGGGTTAATCAGTGTCCTCCATTGGATTTGAAGACTCAAATACTTTAAAGAATGATGTTAATTTTGTGGGAATCTTGAAAACTTGAAAACCTCACACCCAAACTTATTTGGTCAATACGATTTGCAAGAGTCAAACATTGGAGTATTTCACATTATTTAAGATGCTGATGGATCTTTTATGGTCTAGAGGTGGAGAGGAAAAATTAGCCCCAAAAATATTTGAACCCTTCAAGTCAAGATGTTTTCTGCATTGTCAGGAAATAGCCAATTTCTCTTATAATTTCAAACCCACGTGAATTTTTGAGAGATGGTTTAGATCCTGTTTACATACAGTAAGTATGTGACTAAGTTAGCAGTTCTTAAGGGGAATATTTCATCTGACTCATGGAACTGGAATTTCTAGGGTTTACATCCTTGTAGATGTTGTGCAGCCTTGTCATATATTTGGTACTTGAACTCCCTGAGAAATATTAATATCTCCTTCCTCTGAAAATAGACCAGATCTCTAAATATCAGAGTAGCAGCATCCACCAGACTTTGAATACTGAAGCAAGAATGGAAAGAGAAGCCCTGCAGCAAATTCAGCTGCCTGTAAAAGGGACCAAAGGATTTTCAAATGGATACCTACAAGAAAAGCTTGAGGGAGAGTTGAATTAGCTTTGCTAGAAACCATTTTTAAATAAAATTAAAAAGGGACCACTGTGGTGATTTGGATGTTTGTGTTCATTGTAAGACTAAAAGCTGGATTGTATTTAGAGGTTAAGTAATGTCATATAAATCCTTAAAAATGTTGTGTAATCCAGTTGCCACTCTGAAATCTTTCCAAGTGGAACATAACCCTGACACAACCATTTTAGAATCAATGTCTTAATTTGGGAAATTATTTTCTCACCAAAAAAAAATTCAGAAAAAAAAAAAGAAATTCACTTTTACCTAATGGAAAAATAGCCTGGATGTCTCCCAGCTCCCATATTCAGAGGGAATATGTTCAACAAAACAGAGGGACTGTGGGGCAAGGGGAAACGAAAGCTCAGATTGACTGAAGTCCCCCAGTCACAAGTGCAAAAACATTGTAGTCTGAGTTGCCTGAGGGTGTGTTCTCCTTTTAAATGCCAGTGGCAGACACACCTGGATGTATTTTTAAGGCTTGTATTGAACTTGTGTAGTGTGTCTTTGTTAGCACAAAAGAATTGGGAATGTCTGTTATTTATCCATGGGCGCTTCAGGAAAGGCTTTTAAAAATAGAATTAATCCTTTCTTGTTAAATTCTAAACTGTTTGTACAACAAATGGTCTCGGTTCTGGTTTTGGTGTGTCTGGCAGGTTCTTGAGCTGAGGGGATTGCAGAATTCCTCTCTAACCTGAAGATCTATTAAAACCCTCTGAGAAGTGTTAAAAAATGCAGCTCTTGGATAGTCTCCTCTACTTATTTTTTTAATTTCAGATCCAAAACTTCATTTATTCTCAACTCTAAATCTGAACTTTTTGCCTTAATATAAAGAATTCCATGAAAAAATGCAGAGTGCACTTTGGATGTTATCCTGAAGTTATCCAATAAGCCCTAACACTGCAAAGCTTTAGTTAAATAGTTTGCCTTTCACTCTCCACTGGATTATACTTTGTTACTTTCTCTCTCTGTGTGTGTTTTTTGCAACGTTATCTTTAGAGCTGTTATTCTCAGTTTAAATGTTTATGAAGATGAGCTTACAAATAGCTGTTAGCTAGTAAATCTTACTGTTGCATAATGAGTTTCTGTCCTGACTCTGGCATCGTTCTCTGAGGGAAATGTGATATTATTTTTTTGCCTTCGTTGTCTTTCAAAATTCTATGTAAAGGAGAAAGGAATACACAAAACATATTTAATCTTCTCTTCTGCTGTCATTGCCATGGAAACATTAAAAGCAGGAGGAACTGTAGGAAGAAGATGAAAAGGTAGAGACACAAGGAAGGAGATACAGAACGGTACAGAAAAAAGGAAGGCAAGTGGCAGTGCATCAGTTGTGAGACAATATTTATATATCAGTTCCTATTTGGAAAAGCTCTGCTTTTTAGACCTGAAATACGAGGTTAGTTTGATCAATTTGTATAAAAATAAGGGGTTTTTTTTTCATTCAGTAGAAATACTGAAAAAACTCACTATAATTAATGTATTTTCTGATGTTTTCATAGTATTATAACTCTTGTATTGGCAGAGATTTACAGCTGAGTGGCATTACACAGGATGAATGTTTCTGGGCTGCAACGTTTCCTCTTTGCTCTTCTACCTTTTTCCATGTCTTGGACCATTGCCCAAACCCTTCTGGAAAAAAAAAATAAAAAGACCTTCCTGAGAAGTGTAGGGAAGTTGCTGTAGTCTGGACCCTTAAATGTAATTTGGTCTGAAGGACTTGGGGACTTACCAATGCTCTTTCCTCGCTGCATGAATCTAATTCGATTTTATCTGGATGCTCTTACTATAAATAGCACAATTTCCCCCGTAACCAGCCACTCCTTCTTGTTTTTCTCCATGCAGCAGTCACTAATTTATCACTCCTATCCTTATATCTGTGTGTGATCGATTCCAGCAGGTGGCAGCCCTGCAGCATCATTTTGGGTTTTGGAGGGTGACTAAAACACTGCATGCAAATGGCTTCGTTTGCAAAAGTCTGTGCAGTAATTCCCAAGTTCTCATCCCGTTCATGCCTGTGATTTACCACTTGGAGAGCATAATATCCCCAAAGCTCCATTGTATACATATTTTGTCCTATCATGATGTCTTTTATTATATTCCCTAATAAAAAATATATCACTTTCTTTTGGTTGTTGTTGCTGGACTCTTCAATCCCACATTCTGGTTTAATTCTGAAGCACAGGCAGCAATTCCACTGCATCAGGCTTTGTACAAAGACATGTTCTTTGTTTTATTTGCAATAAATTTGCTGCCAGTGTTTTATTTTTGGAAACGAGTGTTTTGTTTGCATAGTCCAGTGCTGTGTGGGAATGAAGTAGGATGCTGTGAGAAGTCAGGCTGGTGTGAACATCTCTGTGTCACCTCTCTGGTCCTCTCTTCCTAATCTGATACAGTAACAGGACTCCCACTGTATCTATTTCTCTGATTTATTTAGTCTATTAAGCAAACCTTTATCCATTTTAAAAGATGTTCTGGCGTTTCATAAGCAGAGGGCAGGATCTGGTACGTAGGAATTTCTCCTCCCAAAGGAGAAACAATAGGTTTAGTGATAATGTGTTTTTTTAAAGCCTTGTTCTTAAGCATTTAAAAGCCAAAAGAGTATGGTCTGTGGGACAATACTTAAGTTTTCTACCTGCACTGATCCTAAAAGTCATTTTTGGTTCAAGAGTGAGAACCTGCTCCTTTGAGAGAGCAAGGACCTGAGGCAGAAGAATGCAGCTTTCTGGATAAAGCACTGGGATGAGTGTGGTGAAGCTGCTATTTTCTGGACCTGCTCATACATATGTTATTGTCACAGCCCTCTAAATAGAGCTGGGGTTGCTAAGCAATATTCAAATCATGTAGAGATCTTCTGAAAGCACCAAATACCTGTTAGCAGTCCTTTGGGCTGTACTAGTTGATTTCCTACTAGTAAATCATGAGCACTGAACTGACTTCATGCATTTCCCCCTGTATTCCTCATCTTTGTTGTTTTGTTTTCACTCCAAGAGTTTAACCTTTACAAACAAGTGCTGCAAGAATTGAAATGAGTGAGATAGAGGAGAGAATCAGTGGGGGCAATACGGGAGGCAGGTGCACAAATGGGGATTCTGGGCTCATTAATGCACATTTTCTGCTGTTCTGCTCCTTGAATTGCAGGAATTTAGAAAGTTACAGGTAAGAATCGCCAGACTATGTGTTTTCGCCCGGCAGCCTGTAGGAATCAGAGGATGCTGCCTGAGGCTGCCTGACCCAAAAGATGTTTTTGCCTCTTTCTTCTTCCTGTTAATTCTTGAAAGAGCTGTTGGGATGCTGCCTGGTTATGGTGCTAAAAATGTCTCCAGTGAAGGAACACATATAGATACCAATATATTTTTAGAAGTGATGCAATTCATATTTTAGGTAAGGTAGTATATTTTTACATTCTTAGTTGGAGATGAAAGAGGATGTGCCCCTAAAGAAAGGCTTTATTGCAATTTGTGATGGGAGTGGAGGCTGCTACTCGTTGTGAACAATACAAGTTACCTATGGATATTGTAGCTGTGTGTTGCATGGATTGTATTTCTCTTTAGAATTAAGATTTGGTGTTAGTGTTTTTACTTTTATTTCAAAGGCATTGTAGTCTTTTCCTTTCAATGAATTAGATCTTTGTGGTGAATTATCCTCTTTAAAGATTTATGGTTCTTTTTTTTTCTTAATTTTTAAATCAAACACACAGAAAGAGGAAAAGAGAGAAATTCTTGCTTTGATATGCTGCATATGAATCTCCTGTGTGTCAGTCCAGCTTGTTAAAGCAAGATTTAAAGAGCTCTCTTGTTGGGTTTATATGAATTTCTCTTTGTATTAGCTGCTTCTGGTAAGGAGAGAAAAACAAAGCTGAGTTTTAAATTTGTGGAACTCATTTATTAACTTACTGAACATCTATCTTCTTTTTTTCCCCCCCATTCTAATTACATCTTGAAGAAGTCATTTCCTGAAAAGCTGACAGTTTGAGAACCTGGTGTTTTCCCAGTGTGTTGTTAAACATCTGCACTGGGTCGCTGTCAGGAGTAATGATGATGACAGAAGAAAGGAACAACAGCACAGTTCTGAGCTGCCTTCTGGTGGGTGCCACACGTGCTAATTGTCTTAGTGCTTTTAGGAGGTGATTAATGAGGTTTCTGAGACACTCTGCAAATACTGGAGTGCCTTAGCAAACAGCAAGTCAAAAAACACGAGGGGAAATAGGTAGTAAGGAAAATATTTGAAAGCCTAAAATAGGTATTAAATACACACCACCTCAACCAAAATACATTGAGGTTGTTTTCCTTGTTGCATTTCAATGCAGTTTGCCTCGTGCTTTCTTCTGCCAGACAAGAAACAGGCCCTGGCACAGGTTGGGCAGAGACGCTGTGGCTGCCCCATCCCTGGGAGTGTCCAAGGCCAGGTTGGATGGGGCTTGGAGCACCCTGGGCTGGTGGGAGGTGTCCCTGCCCATGGCAGGGGAGTGGACTTTGATGATCTTGAAGGTCCCTTCCAAACCAAACCATTCTATGATTCATCAGCGTGTCCAGTGATCAGCTCTTATGTTCTTCATGAACTCTCAGATATTATCTGGCTTGTTCTTCTGTGTTTTAAAGTCAAAGATGCTTTATAGCCAAAGCAGCTCAGGCTGAGAAATCTGGAAGGTGCAAATTTCTCTCCACCACTGATCTCTAGTCTCTTCTCCTCAAGGTGATTTTTTCATGAGTTAGAAGGTTGTGCTGCTCCTGCTTGGTTACAGATAATCTTGTGGTTCTAGAGGATTTAATTTATGTACTCCTTCATTAAACTGCATTTCCTCTTTCATTTTCCCTCGTGGTATTTATAAAAACATTGTGACGCTTTTGTTTTTAACTTTGCCAAGTACATGGTCAGCTTTTCATTACAGATATTTCAGCAGACAACGTTTTCAGAGATGCAGAGTGTCACCTGAGAATTAAGTAATGCCAGATGATAAATTTGGAAATGCCAAACATCTGTATTGAAATGGTTTGCCCTTTAGCACAAAAATCCTGCCTTGAGGTAGTGTATGTAAATGCTCATTTCTTCATAAGCAGTTTGGCTCATAAAATGATACTCTTGGCTATTGTCTTTCATCATTGCCTTCTTGATTTTCTAACAAGCACACACCAGGTAACATCTTCAGCAGCAGCAGCAATGCTCCTTCTTGGACATAAAAGTCCCGGATCAGTATCTAATTTTTCCCAGAATATCAATACAAATCCAACTTTGGAGCATGGATCTCAAAATGGTATTTTGTTCGGGTTTTTAGGGCTTTAAAGTATTAATGTTTCTTTTTAAGGATGTTTGCACAGGCAGTTCTAACCTCTGATCCATCTTCTGGTAAAGTTTGTGGGTCTCCGACTCAGAAGTAATGAGGTGGTGATGTTTATTCTGACATAAACAATATCCCCTGAACTTGCTTATCAGCAGAGTTTTATCTTACAGTCATAGAGTCATGGAATGGTTTGGGTTGGAAAAGACATTAAAGACCATCTAGTTCTGCCCCCTCTGCCATGGGCAGGAATGCCCATCTTCTTAACTAGTCATGTATAGCATTTCTTCCTCTCCAAAACTCACCATTATATTTCCTTTTATTTGGAGAAATTTTAATTGCTTAAAAATAAGAAATCAGGATTTCAAATAAATTGATTTAAAATTCTCCTGACTCTGAGAGTTCTCTACTCAATTCAGGATTTCAGGAGCCTTGTAAAGTCGGGTTTGTCTCAATGTCTCCTGTTGCTGTTACACTGCACTACTTACTAATGTTGACAAAGCCAGCAATGGAAAAAAAACCCAAACAAAAAAACCATTTCTCAAAAAAAATGTGAGGCTGATGTCTGATGGAGAAACTGGTTCTGGATCTGGAAGAGGTACTGCATGTTCAGATGCAACATTTGCATACCTACTACCACACTTAAAGGTAATTACTGCAAAAATTACAAAAATCAGTCAGTTGAGGTCAATTCACATCATTAATCAGGCTGCCTTTGTAATTAGGTAACTACTTTAGTAACAAACAAGGTAATTTCTGAAGACAAGAGTTTGGCTGTGCTAAGAAGAGAAGTAAATACTGCTCCTGCAGTAACCTGGCTATTTCTGTATCCAGGTGCCAGTATCCCAAGATTTGTCCCAATCCGTTCAAATTCATGCCTCTTCCTGTGATCTTTCAAACTGTCCAGCCCCAGAGCGTAATGTAATAGTGCAGAGTATTTACAAACCCTTCTCAGTGCGTGAGTGCAGTGACTCAGCCTTTGCTGGCAGTGTAGCCCATTCCTGCCCTTGAAATGCGGGTACCCAGCACTGGGTCCTCAGAGGGGCTTGCTGATCTCCCCCTGGCAATATTCCAGCCCTTCTGTCCCCTGCCTTTGGAGCTGTCCTGTCAGGCATGTCTGTCATTCCATGCTGGCTGAGGGAGCAGGCACCTGCACAACACTGCCAGGAATTTGGAGTGTGGCACAGGTGAGGAGCCTTTTCCTTTTATAGCCCTGAATCAGTGAAAGAATCTGACTCCTGACACTGTTTTGGGATAAAAGAAGAGGGTGTTGTTCTTCCACACAACTCCTCTCTGTTTCAGTCAAGGAAAAACATATTGCAGCACTGGTGACTATCAGTGACAAAGAAACTTGGTGTAGTGTGGAGCTGCATCATGGATACTAATGAGCCACATAACACCACACATTTGTTACTAACTTAGTGGTGATTGATCATTTTCATCTTGTGTGGATAATTATTTCCCTAAATAGAATTCCTAATATCATGACAACTCACACAGCCCCCTCAAACTGATTCACTGGTGTAACTATAGGAGCTTCTTGTTGCATTGTGCTGCAAAGATTGTCTGATTAGTGAGAAATTGTAATTTATTTGGATAATCAAACCCAATGTACGTAACAAGGAAACTTAATGATCTCTTAGAAGTTCTCACTGTGAGTTTTATTCTCAATAGCAGACTAACATTAGGGTTTTTTGCCAACATTAGCACACAGCTCTGAAGTTTCTGAACTGAAATAATAAAAAATCTGGGAATCCTTTTGCATGGAAGGAACCAGAGCCTGTTACCTGGTCCAGGACTGCTCAAAACAAAAGTGCATTCAGTGTTGAATTGGGTTGCTCAGGGCCTTATCCTCTCCCACGGTCTCCAAGGGTGAACACTCCATGTCTCTTTGGGCAGCCTTAGTTTAGGCTTTCCCTGGACACCAGTTGAACTCAGTTGGAGCTGACAGAGTGGGTTTAGCTACTGCAGGTTTGCCCAGAGCATGAGGAGGCACCTGTGCTTCACAAGTTCTGGCACAGTCCTCTCCAGGGGTTCTTTCCCCCTATCCATTGTGGGAATCTGCAATAACTAACTAACTTGATTTTGTGAATTTTCCATAAATCAATCTGTCCTTTTTCTGGTGAAATTTATATAACACATCTCTTTCCATTATGGTAATTTTTTTCTAAGCTAATCAATAGAGACTGGAGGGCTGGAATCCACCTACCTGGAAGAGGCAAGGGAATTTTTGGCAGCAGGCTGTCTGGTTTGGTGAGCTGTGCTATAAACTGAAGGACTTTTAATGATGATTTAGATGAGGGGATTGAGTCCATCAAATTTGCTGATGACACCAAGTTGGGAGGGAGTGTCGACCTGCTGGAAGGCAGGAGGGCTCTGCAGAGGGATCTGGAGAGACTGGAGAGATGGGCTGATTGCAATGGGATGGAGTTCAACAAGGCCAAGTGCAGGTCCTGCCCTTTGGCCACCCCAAGCCCCTGCAGCGCTCCAGGCTGGGCACAGAGTGGCTGGAGAGCAGCCAGGCAGAAAGGGACNTTGTGCTGGAGAAGAGGAGGCTGAGAGGTGACCTCAGCACTGTCTGGAACTGCCTGAAGGGAAGTTGTGGCCAGGTGGGGGTTGGTCTCTTCTCCCAGGCACTCAGCAATAGGACAAGGGGGCACGGGCTCAAGCTCTGCCAGGGCAAATTGAAGTTGGAGAGCAGAAAAAAGTTCTTTGCAGAGAGAGTGGTGAGGCATTGGAATGGGCTGCCCAGAGAGGGGTTGGATTCCCCATCCCTGGAGATTTTTAAATGCAGATTGGCCGTGGCACTGAGTGCCATGATCTAGAAAATTGACTGGAGTTGGACCAAGGGTTGGACTTGATGATCTGGGAGGTCTTTTCCAACCCAATCGATTCTATGATTCTATGATTCTATGACTTGAGGAGCAGAGTCCAAAGTGCTGGTAGGGTCCCAAATGTTGTTGCTGGGTTGCATCCCAGGCAGAGGGGTAGGAGTCATTATCCCAGTCTACTCAGTGCTTGGCAGAGCACAGCTGGAATACTGTTTTCAGTTTTAGTCTCCACTAAGCAAAAGGGATGTGGGTAGGTTGGAGGGGGTGCAGGGAGGGGCCACAGAGGGGATCCAAGCCCTGGGAATCTGCCACGTGAGGAAAGGCTGGGAGAACTGGGTTGCTTCAGCCTTGAGAGGGGGAGGCTGAGGGGAGACCTTAGCACTGTGTTCCAGCACTTCAAGGGTGGCTGCAGAGGAGATGCAGATTCTCTTCTTATAAGGGGGCACATGTAAAATATGAGGGGTAGTGGGGCCATGTTATTGCTGAGGGGATCCAATTAGACACAAGAGGAAAAAAAATTTCTCAATGGGAACAGTTAGTCAATGGAATAATCTTTCAGGGAAGTGGTGGATTCCTCAGTGCTGGACACATTTAAAAT
The DNA here is from genome assembly GCA_013396695.1 of Sakesphorus luctuosus. NCBI lineage: Eukaryota > Metazoa > Chordata > Aves > Passeriformes > Thamnophilidae > Sakesphorus > Sakesphorus luctuosus. The sequence continues at coordinate 447,087 of VWZD01008230.1, forward strand.
ACAGCTGGACAGGGTGCTGGAACATCTTGTCTAGACTGTGCTTCTGCCAAAAAGGTTGGACCAGATGATCCTTGAGGTCCCTTCCAAGCTAGTATTCCACAATTCTATGAAAATATTTGTACCTAAACTGAACAAGGCATTTTGCCATAAGGTTGGTCCAAGTCTGTGTAAATAGGAGACCCTGCTATTCCAGGCTGGTTTGTGTACTGAGTATGGATTAGCAATAGTAAACTGATAATAGATTTGATTGCCATAATTAAAGGCATTTGATTACATCAGCTTGGAACATTTTCTATAATATGATTAAAATGGCTCTGGGGCGCATTCAGCAGTTTTACACTTCAGTAATAGACAATATGGAGTGAAAACCTGGCAGCAGACTGAGGAACTCACTGTTGCATGCAGGAATACAGAGTAAGCACAATCACAGTGTTCCAGGAACAGACAAGTAGTGCATTTCAACCAATTCTGCTTTTGTCTTTGCTTAGTCTTCAAAATGAAGTTTCAGATTTCACAAGTGCAGCTTGTAGCTCGTTCAAGGTTCTTTTAATAGTTCTTTTGGAAAGTGTTCAAAGACCACGGTACATGCTTTATTATCTCTACATACTTCACATTTTAAATGAAAAGCTTAGCTGAGATCTTGTCTTCATTGAAACATCTATTTTTGTTTGATTCCTCCTGTCCTTTCTTGTTTTCAGAACCTGATGTTTGTTCCTTATTTTGTGTTTTGAATTCCCCCCCACTTTTGTCTTTTAAATTATTTATTCTTTATCTTTTCCACTGGGACTCTTTCATTCTTTGGCTTCCCTCAATTTGCTTCTCCCCACAACAGAAAGCAACAGTACTGATACCACTTAAGGTGCATTCTTTGAAATCTCTTTTCTTCTAAGTTAAAGGTCTAAGAGAGACTTTCTTCTCTTTAGTCAGTAAAATTCCTCTGTTTCTTTCAGTGCCATCAGGTTGTGTGTTTTTCTTTACCTTGTTCGAATCCCCTAAAAGTCAGAGAAAGGATGGAAAAGAAAAGAACACATTAAATTAAACCTTAAGAGTATTCAAAAAATTAAGACAAGAAGAGGGAATAGGAGCATAGAGACTGAGCTATCAGGAAGCCAACAGCAGAATGGAGCAGAACTTCCTTAACAGTAAAATAGTGTAGTTTTGGTCTGTTCTGTTTTGTTTGCCACCATTTTTTAGTATTATAAAATGTTTAAGCAGTGTGAATGATTTGTTGGTACTCATCACCATACAGTGATTTGTACAGCATTAGGGTAATAATTTAGCACTTTGGTAAATCTCTTACTCATAGTTTTGAATAAGCCAACTTCTAATTGGAAATAAGAAATAAATTTTATATGGAATAAGCATTAACTTCCCTGTGTAGTTTTACTGGTAGAAATCAATTTCAAATTTACTCAAAATGTAATGTTTAAACGTTGCCAATCTCAAGATTAAGCCTGAAAAAATCACTGATAGGATCATAACAAAACAAAATAATTTCTTTGCGCCTTTGAAGTGACAAAGCAGTGACAGAACAGGCTCAGTTTTGCTTCACCAAAGTGATCACAAAATAAAATTCACGTTACTCTTGGATAAGGTAAGACTCTGGTGTCAGAGCTGAGGGAAACTTGGTGGGAAGTTGGGTGATAGGAGAGGACCCTGAGAAAAGGCAGAAGGGATTGGTGCTAAGGACTCTATGTCCCCATCACACCCATTTCCAAAAGGCTTGTGATGGCCTCAGTGTGGACTGGACCCATGGTATGAAACCTGGCAGTGGCTGGAGCTCCTGCATCCCACCCCCTGCTTCAGTTCTTATTGAGGGGCTGGAGCAGGTCCAGAGAAAAGCAACGAGGCTGGAGAANGAGTGCCATGATGTGGTAAAGGGACTGGAGTTGGACCCAGGGTTGGACTTGATGATCTGGGAGGTCTTTTCCAACCCAATCGAATCTATGATTCCATGTGGAATGAGCCCAGTCCATAGGCCTGAAGACCACACCATAGTATGAACCCAAGTACAGTGAATGGGGACCAACAGAAGCACAATCCTTAAATGCAGATGTGAAATCTCTCCTGTTTCTCTGTGGAGTGTTATCTGTAAAAAGATACCTGGGCTGCTGAATCCCTACCCCACCCCAGTTTCGCAGTCAAATATCAGAACTCTGTTCCTCTGGTTAAGCATTTTTCTCCTTACTATCTTGTTATGACAAGTAGTTTCCACTTGGTGCCCATGAATCAAATAATTGCTATTTTCAAATAGATTCACACATGATTTGAATTTCTAAGTTCCAGGTGTTGTTGTCATTATGTTCAAATAACACAATTACATTTACAAAAAAAGCTGTCATGACAAAGTTAAAATAAAATATGAAAATAGTAAATTAAAAAAGAAAAGTTGGTGTTATTGCTCATAATTTCATTTACTGCATTTTATATGCTTTTTCTGGTAGGTGTTAATCTTCTCCAAAATTAACTGAACTACTGTACTTTGTCATGGGAGTATGCATGCAGAAAAAAACCACTTTCCTGGGATTGATGGATAATTATTTTCTCTATCTTAACCAGAGAATTTAATCACACAAAGAAAGTACTGAAATTTTGCAATATTGAAAATTTACTCACAGTGGATTGCATTTGGATTGTTACATTCTCTTGGGAGAAAAAAAGTATTCAGTTCACGTAGTAGTTTAATTCCTTAAATGAATGTGATTTTGTGAGGACTTTTGCCAGCCCCACCAGCAGGTATTGTCTGCCTCAGTTCAAACATTGAGAAAGGCCTTTCCATCTCACACAGTGTAATCACGACCTCATTCTTGTTCCCTGCAAAGTTCCATGAGGTTGTCTAGGGTGACACCTGTCCACAACGAGGTTGGAAGGAGAATCCAGGGAACTGACCAAAGGTTCTGGAGCAGATCATCTGGAGTGAAATCATGTCCAGCACAGATTTAGGAAGGGCAGGTCCTGACTGACCTCATCTCTTTTTATTCCCAGGGGACCTGCCTGGTGGATGAGGGGAAGGCTGTGGATGTGTCTCCCTGGCCTTCAGCAAAGCTTTTGACAGCATCTCCCATGGCACAGTCCTGGAAAAGCTGCTATATATCACACAGCCCATGGCTTGGACAGGGACACTCTGTGCTGGGTTAGCAACTGGCTGATGGCTGAGCCCAGACAGTGCTGGGCAATGGTGCTGCATCCAGGTGGCATCCGGGTACCAGTGGTGTCCCCAGGGATCAGTGCTGAGCTCAGTCATTAAAATATTTTTACTGATGATCTGACTGAGGGGATTGAGTCCACCCTTAGTAAATTCATGAATGACACCAAGCCTGGTGGGAGTGCCGATCTGCTGGAGAGTGGGAGGGCTCTGCACAGGGACCTGGACAGGCTGGAGACCAACAGGATGAGGTTCAACAAGACCACGTGCTGGGTCCTGCACTTTGGCTACAACAACCCCATTAGAGCTCCAGGTTGGATGCTGAGTGACTGGAAAATGGCCCAGAGGAAAAGGATCTGGGGGTTCTGATTGACAGGAGGCTGAACATGAGCCAGTGTGTGTGCCAGATGGCCAAGAAGGCCAGTGGCATCCTGGCCTGGATCAGGAATAGTGTGGCCAGCAGGACCAGGGCAGTGCCCATCCCCCTGTGCTGGGCACACCTCGGGTGCTGTGTCCAGGCTACCAACATCCAGTACAGAAATAACATGAAAATGAGTCGGGATATAATTGGAGTGTAATAGAATTCTCTCACACAGACTGCAAAGTCATTACTTACCACTTGTGTTTGATACATCATTATTTATTTATAGGCTGAAATGGTGCTGCTGGTGGTGATTGAATTTTTTTAGCATGTTTTTGTAATTTGGCCAGCATTATACTACTGCACAATCAATGTTAAAGTGGTAGATATAGGAATCACTGTGAAATTAGTGTCAGAGCTGGGAAATAACATAGGCTCAAGGAAAGGAGAATTAGAGTTGAGAACACCAGTGGAGTTGTTTTATTGGATTAACTTCACACTTTTATTCATGGGAAAAATGTATAACAAGCCCACTTCACTCCCAAGAAAAGAGTTTATTGTTGGTAACTTTGTGTTGTGTGTAGGTGACATTTATTGCTGAAATCCTGGTTCCTACTTAAGAAGAACTTAAGAGTCATATTCTAAAAATGATAAAATCTGTCTGCTTGCATACACACTCCACCACGTCAGCCAGGACTGGCCCACAGAGGTCAATGAGCCTGTGCTTGAAAATGTTTGGGAAACACTGAGGTTTGTATCCATCCACCTGTCAAATTAAGCAGAAAATATTTGCTCATCTGCCAACTCCAAAGGTGAAAACAAAAGCCAAACAAGCAGATGTGTTTTAAAGAGAGATAATCCTGTAAGGATTAAACAAGACCAGGACACAGCTGGGGCAGACCACAAGACCTTCAGCTCCCTATTCTGGTGTTGATATTTTCCATTAAGAGTTGTTTAACAAAGAGCACAAGGAGCATGGAGAGTGTGGGGTGAGCTTTTCCCTGCTCCATCTTCCAGGCTTCCACAGGCTGTGATTTAGGAACTTCCTGAGTTGAAATTAGCATCTCAATTGCTTCTTTAATAGCCATCTGTGGTCCTATAACCCACTCTTTTTGCTCAGGACTTACTGAACCCACTCATATATTTGAGCTTCCCTGCAACAATGAGTTTCTGAAATTAATTAGATTCTGTATGAAATAGTAATTATTGTTGGTCGTTTTAAATGTCCAACCTGATGCTCCTATTTTAGAATTTATTGATTACTGGCCAAACTACAAAATAATGGTCTCCCCTTTTCACTCTGTGCTGAATAACTGACCATTTTCTTTGTTTAGAACCTGAACTGCTGCATCTACTCATCTCTCAAGAGGTGCTAAGCCCTCAAATATGTATTTACCTTCGTGATTTTGTTCTTAAAGAGAGAAGACTCTGGTCCTGCCATGTGTATATGATTATCTTTTTAACCTGTAGTTTTTCATGTAATGTTTAGAAACTTGGTGCTATTTAATAAGTTGATTAAGAAAATGTGGAGGCAGTGCTTTTGTTCAGCTGAATAATATGCCGTACAATGTGTTAAATTTAGGTGGATGGTTTGAGAAATGCTTTACATCTTCTCAGAGCTGAAAAAGAATGAGGTCAAATCCAAATTTATCCAGAATTAAAGCTGCAAAAGACCTCCCAGATCATCAAGTCCAACCTCAACTAAATACCACCATGTCCACTAAATCCCATCACAAAGTGCCACATTTACTTGTTTCTTTGAAGACTTCCAGGGATGGTCTCTCAAACCTTCCCTGGGCAGCCTCTTCCACGAGCTTGTTTTCAAACAAACATTTTGGCAATTTATTTTCTTAAATTTGGCTTAAGATTAGAGAAGGTTGTCCTAGGCTGGAGTGGTGAGTATCCACTGAGGGGATGCACTTTGTTACTCACAGCCCTCAACAGCATGAAATAAAACATGACAAGTTTATGCTGATGTCACACGGTTTATTATCTTTGAGTGAGCTTTGGCTGAGAGCTACAACTGAATAATATTGACAAATCAGGGTGGGCCAGTTTAATTTGGTTTGGCACAATTTGCTAATTACTCCTGAAATTAGATTTTCTAGAGGTTTGATTGTAATGTGGGGAAAGGATGTCAAGGAAGGAATTAGAAACTTGCAGCAATAAGCACAATACCTCAATTTTAGGCTAATTCTGTAAAACATTACTGCCATTTTAACAACAAATACGGGAACAAAATAAGAAGTGGATGCTGGGAAAAAAATGAGAAAGAGTACTAAAGTTACAGCTTTAATGGGATATGATGGTGGGAAAAGGTTTGTGGACTTGACACACATTCTCTCCATTTCACCTAAATGCATTTGCAGTGTGGGGTGTGTTCCTCACATTTCCTTGATCCATGTGTGCTATTTTAGAGGCAAACCCCTTAATGTGAGCCATCATATGTTTATTTATAATGTATTGAAGTACTTTGTTTTTGATTATAGAAATAATTATGGCAGTGTGGAAAATGAGTTGCTGGTCTTCCCAAATTAATTGAAGAATAACGAGATAAATTGTGAGTAGGAAGGACTCCAACAGGATTTTAATATGGAAGACCAAGATGGGATTATGTGGAACAGACCATCTTTTATCCCCCTTTTGTTAAAAAAGGAGATATTTTATGGGGTGAATGGACTTCCATAGGGGTTCTGTGGTTGCCAAGCAGGTGAGGCCAAAGGATAAAACCTCTCTGGGAGTGACTGTGTGATGCAGTGCCTTGAGTTTCAGGCATCTGTGAAGATATGGGATTGAAAGGTCAAGGGGAAACGGCCTCTGGTTGTGCCAGGAGAGGGGCAGGTTGGATATCAGGAAGAACTTCACTGAAGGAGTGGTTAAGCATTGAACAGGCTGCCCAGGGAAGTGGTGAGCCACCACCAGTGGGAGTGCCCAGAAGACAAGGAAATGTGGCGCTTCCTGTTATGGTTTAGTGAGCAGAGGGATGTTCTGTCAAAGCTTGGACTTGGTGACCTTGCAGGGCTTTTCCAACCTTCATGAATTTATCAGTGAAGAGAGTTCAGAGGCAATAAACACTCAGGAATATGCCACTAAAATGATGCTTTCTGAACAGGGTAAGGACTCAGGCTCTGCTGTAAAAAAATAATTACAAATTGAAGCATTAACAAGGTGATGGCATCTCCATCAGAGGAAGAGCAACACCAAAAGAGCAGGCAGGAGTGAGGGGTAAAGAGGAAGGTTTTCTGGAGGCTTTCCATGTGTGAGAGGCTTTTCTGGCCCCCTCTGGGAGGTGGAAGAATAAAGAGCTGAGTCCCTGCTTCAGTCTGTGCCCAGTCCACACTTGACAGGGATCCTCTTTCACCCATTGCCCTAAGTAGAATCTGGACCACTCACCACAAGTTGCCAATGGTGGTTTAACTTGGGCAAAGTTGTGTAGAGCCTGGATTTGTCATTATTTTTGCAAGAGGAGAAGTATTCAGGTTTCCTCCACTTGCAGCCAATTAATGTGGTGCAAAAGTACATGGTGATTTAATCATTTTGGAGGCTTAATTTTATTTCAAATAATCAAACAGGCTAATTAGATCACTGGATTTCTCAGAAACATTTTGTCTAATCAAGGGCTTAGACAACAGGGGATTTGCAGAAATGAGCAGATCTTTTCTTGTTAAATATTGTCAAACTATGAGATATCTCACCATATGGTATATTAAGAAAGACACTTGTCCAATCAAAGAAACCATTTTAAGTAATGCAAATAGAAATGTTGTGAAAGTCTAGAAATTAATTAGAAAGGCAATAGTTAAAGCCAGAGAAGTGGGAAGTTTGACTTTCCAATTAGTTGAACTTTTCTCATTAATAAGGTAGAGTTAAAACCTGGGGGAAAAAAAAAAAAAAGCTGTCATGGGCTGTTTGTTCTGGAACAGGGTGTGTGTTAGTCAGAATTCCAGGCTTTTCCTTAAAATGCTTTTTAAAGCATTATAATTTACTTCTGGTACAGTTTATGGATAGTCTACCAGCAGCATGGCTTGAAAACCTGGAGAGTGACCTGATGTTATCTTGTGTTTCAAAGCTGTGCTTTTCAAACGAAAAACAACTTTGGACAAACAAATCAGGTTTTGTTATTATAGTAGGTATGAACCAACATATTCAAGCATTTAATTTTAAATCATAGTTACTTTTTATGTCTTTGAATGGTTGATCATCTTGTGTGGGGAGATCTTCAGCACAAGAAATATCACAATGACCCTGAAGTTCTTTTGTTATGTTTCCTTTAACCATTAAGTTTTAGGGCACTTTAAGGCAGCCCCAAAAGTGAAATCAGATGGTTTCTAATTTGCCAAATGATGTCAAGGCTCTGAAAATGTTATTTTTGGTACTACTGTGGTAGTATTTTTGGTACTACTACTCAGGCCTCTTGCCTGAGGTCATTTTGGAGCATTCCCAAGGTGGATTGCATTTGCCAAGAACCAAAGTCCTTGTGCCACTGACACATGAAATCTCCATTCCCACTTAGAATCATAGAATGGATTGGGTTGGAAAAGACCTCCCAGATCATCAAGTCAAACCCTTGGGCCAACTCCAGTCCCTTTACCACATCATGGCACTCAGTGCCACAGCCAAGCTCAGTTGAAAAACCTCCAGGGATGGGGAATCCACCCCCTCTCTGGACAGCCCATTCCAATGCCTGAGCAGTCTGTCTGGAAAGAATTTTTTTCTGCTCTCCAATTTCAATTTCCCCTGGCAGAGCTTGAGCCCGTGCCCCCTTGTCCTACTGCTGAGTGTCTAGGAGAAGAGACCAACCCCCACCTGGCCAGAACTTCCCTTCAGGTAGCTGTAGACAGTGATGAGGTCAGTGATGACTTAAAACGTCACAGGACGTTTCTTCCTCAAAGGACACTTGTTCCTGACACTGGGCACCACTGATTTTCCCTTTTTGGGAGACACTTGTCCTGTAGTCCGTTTTATGTGGTTTTGAGTCCCTTCTGCCTGTTCCACCTTGGGAAAACCAGGAGCAGTGTGCCCATGAGGTGACCAGAGAGGCTGAGGCAGAGGAGGTGAGGAGAGCTCTGAGACAGACTCACCCAACCATGCTGCCCCTGAGTAACATCAGAGTTGGGTGTATTTTGAGTGATGGGACTTTGCAGAGGATGCAACAAAAGCTGGCATTCCTGGAGCTGTCTTGTGTGATAGAGTGTGTTGGGATCATGGGAGGGTTTTTTAGGATGTACAAATGGATTTCAGTGTATGTGCAGCCTGGGTGCTGCTGTGGATGGAGCTCTTGGAAGCACAAGAACAATCACCAGTTCAGATTATTTGGAGTCTAAACTGCAGAGTCTAAAAAATGACATGCTGACATTTTATCTGGTCTTTTATTTAAGATTAGTCCTAAAACTGAGGAGTAAGTAAACTAGTCCCTCTATATAACTGATTTTTAACATATGAATTATTAGGAGATGTACTTAATGATTACAAAGGGGTGTCAGATATTAGCTCCTGGCTCAGACTGAAACATCAACATGTTCTTTGTGCATGAAGACTGTTGACAACCAAAGACCAGAAATTCCCTGTGACTCTTTTCTCCATAAAAACATTTCCCAGAAATAATGGAAAATCTGTTCTGAAAAATTCTGCATATTCTGGAGCCCAGCAGGAGGGACGTGGATGTTTTCTGGTCTCTGTTCATCACTGAACACCGTGGTTTGTGCTTTGATGTAATTAATTTCCTTCCCTCCCTTCTTCTGTGCTACAAACAGCCCATCTGTTGCAGTGAGGGGATCACAGACAGCGTTTTCATGTTTGGTATGGGAAGTATTTTGGATGTTTTTTTGTGGAAGTATGAGGCTTTCATAAATCTGCAGAGTGTTGATTCTCTGCAGTGATGGGTGTGGTTTAATCCCTATGTGTGAGAGCTGAAAATGCACAGATCAGTATAAATAAAGGGAATGAGCAGGAGCCATTGGCTTGTTTTGGATTTTTCCCTTTTTGGAAAAAAAATATCTCAAAACCTATAATAAGAACTATCATAAACCATCACCTCTTTCCAGGTGATCTTGATCTTTTTCACTTTGATTTCTTTTTGATGAGTATGGCAGACAAATTGGATGTTTCTTCCTGGCTGAGTGTCTGCAGTTTGGTCTCACCCTGGATAGATTATACTTGCAGAGTTACAATTAGGTATTAGAATGAAAACATCTCATTACTCTTCATAAATGAGGGCACTTGTTGCACAATTATACTATCAAATTTGACCATAGTAATTTAAAATGTTAGTAACACGAGGGAATGTTATCAATGTTTTGGCAGGTTTAGAGTTTTTCAGACTTAACCACTAGGCTGCTGGTTCACTGAACTGAAAGAGGGAAGATGTAGATTGATATCAGGAAGGAATTCGCCCCTGTGAGGGTGGGCAGCCCCTGGCACAGGTTGGGCAGAGAAGCTGTGGCTGCCCCATCTCTGGGAGTGTCCAAGGCCAGGTTGGACAGGGCTTGGATTTTATAAAGTCCTAATGGAACTCGAAATTTTAAATGTGTTTCTTCTGATTATTCACAAATCTCTATTTTTAATCAGATTTCAAACGACCCCTGAAACAATTCACTGTAGGTGCCTGGTCATGGTCAGTTTGCCATGTCCCAGAAGATAAATTAGGAGCAGGATGGAGAGTTTTGTGATTTTTTTGCTGGTTGTTCTTTTCATCTTTCCTCTTGTCATTCCATTGCGAGTCAGAACATAATTGTTATAAGATAAGCCACATTGTGAAGTACCTGGAGTGGTCACTGTGGGATACTCTGTCTCTTAAAACATTTTTTGCATTTTTTAATTACCAAAGAGAATTTAGATTATGAAAGTACAAGAAAATGCACGGTGAAAATCTGATTTTATGTTTGGAATTTAATCAGAGCAATTCAGGGCTGTCCTTGAGTGGGTCTCCTCAGTATCCTGGATGAGTTGTGTGACTGTGAGATTGCCAAGTCTTTTATGAAGGTCACAGTCATGAAGTCAATGTGAGGCTAAAACCCACAGCTGGATTTAATATTTTAAAGATGTTTTTCTTTCCAAAGTGAGTAAAAGACTGGTGAGTTTTGCCCAGGCACCTCTACATGATGCCGTTTGTAGAGCAATTAGACTCTGAATATGAAAGTACATGATAGATTAACCTTTTTTTTCCTAAATTGAAAGTGAATTCCTACTTTAATATGAATTTAAATGTTTTAAATGCTTGTCCTTTTTTTCTCTCTCTTTTTTTCTCTCTCCTTTTTTCACTAGAACTCTTTTCTACTTCTTTTATTGACGTAGTGACAATTCTCTGCAAGATTAGTTAAGCAGACTAGCAGTCCAGTAACAATTATGGTGGGAAATAAACCTTTAAATGTGACAGTACTATTGACAAAAGAAATGTGATGACTCAGAATCTGCGAAATAGAAAACTTGTAATTATTATGGAATTTAGAAGCAAATTGGAAGAATGGAAGAATTTAGAATATTGGAAGAATTGGAATCAGATTGGAAGAATTTAGAATATTTTGAATGTGTGAAGGGGGAAAATATTACTGCTACTACTACTATTATTATTATTATATTATTATTACTGCCATTATTACCACTCTTCTTCTACTACTTCTTCTTCTACTATTTCTTCTTCTTCTACTACTTCTTCTTCCTCTTCTTCTTCTTCCTCTTCTTCCTCTTCTTCTTCTTTTCTTCTTCTTCATCTTTTCTTCTTCTCCTTTTCTTCTTCTTTTCTTTTTGTTATTATTATTATAGGAAACACTATACATGCCTTTAAAACATTCACAGGGGTTTTATTTCTATTTTTTACACACACTGATATGTGTACATTGAAAGTTATCCCAACTGTTAAAGCCCTTTTTGTGTTGCTTGTACATTGTCATTTATTTGGCTGTAGATGACAGTCCAAAAGCAGTGCAGCTTCCTCCTGTTCCCTTCCTCTTTGGCCCTGGAATTGTTTTAGGACCTGGTAGTTCATTGTCACTGAGGTTACACATTTATGTTCTTGCAGCTCTATCTGCACTTTTTTTTTGTTATGTGGTGTAGAAATGTTTAAACGACAAGGTCACATTTCTTTGATAGGAAGACTCCAGGGAAACAAAACAAAGTGAAGTCGTTTAGAGAAACTTTGGAAAACAATGTCTAAGTATAACTGTACATTTTCTAAATTCTGTCCTGTATTAAACCTGACTGTGGTTTAGAAATACATAATTGCTGCAGTTGTCTAAGTTATCTAAACCTGATACATCTGAGTTGGTTTTGTGAAATATAAAGATGTAGAAACAAATAGGATGCATCAGAAACCCGTATAATGCAGTTATGTATAGTTGGCATATGTTACATTAATGTTGCTGCTTTAAAAGCAGAGCTTGGACACAATAAAAGTGGTATATTGCTGTGTGAGAACTTAGCAGTATCAAAGGCTTAAGATTTAGAACTTTATTGAAATAATATTCCTAATTATACGACCCACAACAAGCAGATTTCAAACTACTTACGTAGCAATTGGGTTTTCATCTTTGCAACAGAGACTTTTCTCTTGCATTTTATACTGACAGTTAATAAATAAATGTGTTCCCACTCCTCCCTCTTGGTGCAGTTGTGGAATTATTTCCCCCTTCTTAAATGCATCATCCTGTCCCTGATGGGCTCAGCCATTGCCGGGGGCAGGTCCATCCTGGAGCTGCCTGGAATTGGCTGCATGGGGAAGCTTCAGCAGCTCCTCCCAAAGTCTGTCCCTCTGTGTCCCCACTGCCAAACCTCTGTGTCCCCACTGCCAAACCTTGCCACACAAACCCAGCACAGAATCATCTTCAACTTCAGGGTGCTCAAATATTCAGGAGTCTTTCAGTTTCCTTGGGAATTATCCAGCAGTTCAGTTACACAGTGGGAAGTTCTTACTGGTTGGGAAGCTCATAATGGTTTATCAACGCCCTGTGCAAAGTACATTAAGGCATTATTTCAGATCCTGGTGACCTGGATGTTTGGAGATAGGCTGAAAATGATGGTGAAGGTTAACAGGGAAATCTGGGATGAGTAGGGATATGGGATATTTCTAAGGAAAATTCCTTATATAAAAAGTAGAGTTGAACTGGTTGGCCAACGCTTGAAGTTAATGAATGTCCCCAGGTAGGTGCCTGAGTTGGCACCTGAAACATCTACTGAGTCTTTCTCTGCTGAGGCAGGAAGGTGAAATGTTTGGTTTTTTCTGTTTTCCCCCAACTCCCAATACACTGTGTGCACAGAAACCCTCAAACTGTGACAAAATAGAACCAGATGCCTCCATCCAAATATTTGCAGTTCCTGTGATGTGCTGCTTTTGTGATGGTCCTGAACAGCATGACTAGGAAAGCCTTGTAAATTCATAAATATCAAACTTAAAAGTTATAAATGCTCACTTTGATAGGGCTGTGTTTCACTCACTGGCCATGCTGCTTTGAAGTTTTAGGTAGGGGATAACAAAGGGGATTTTTTTCCCCTCCTCTAATCATTATTTCTGACAAATTCAGGACTGATGGAATATGCCATTAAAGAAAAAGGCAAAAAGAACAAGCAGAACCTCTGCTTTGTGCCATTCAGGTGTTGTTTTGTTTTGTTTTGTTTTGTTTTTAACTTGGATGACATTTTGGGGACAGGCTGCAATTATTTGTTGAATATTGTGCTTCTGAGTTGAAGAAAGAGATGTTCTCTCATTGTTTTGTTTTCTGTATGCTGATGATAATATTCAGTGCTTGTTCTTTTATTTCCCTTTGATATCTCATTATTTGGATACTGCTACATCCCTGTTTGATCAACTGAGACATTGCTGCTTATTTACCTTTTAACCTGCTTTCTCTCTAGAAATTCCTTGCTGCCCTCACAAGCTCCTGACTCCAGGCCACACTTGGCTGTTTTCTGCTTCTTTCCTTTTGGATTTAGTTCTGGTGATCCACATAAATAGCTTTGATACTATTTCCTATTATAAAAGTAAGACAAATTAGCCAATGGATATTTACTTCTCCCTCTGTCTGTGGGACTTTTTTGGCTGTTCAAGGTTTTATGTTTCTCTGCAGAGTTACAAAATAAATCTCTTACCCAGTTCACTTTCCCAAGCACAATAAAGTGCCCATGTTGTGGAGATGGGAAGACTGAAAATTCTATAATATTAGGCTATGAAATACATTAATGTCTACTATAAAGTAATTTTACAATTTATTGTTACAAGCTGGGAAGAAATTAAATAAACCTAGGAAAGAACGAAAGAAAAAGTGCTTTTCTCTCCTTCAGTGTATTCGTTGTCTGAGATAACATGGAAACATGGAATTACAGAATGGTTTAGGTGGGAAGGGACCTCAAAGACCATCTCATTCCACGCCCTGCCATGGGCAGGGACACCTTCCACCAGCCCAGGTTGCTCCAAGCCTTGTCCAACCTGGCCTTGGAACTTACCTAATGCAGTGCATATACCTGCACTGTTCTATCAGACAAAAGAGAAAAAAATACTTAGAAGAGTATAAAACCTCTCTTTCTCTTCCCTTACAGCTTTGTCCAGAACCAATTAAAACCCAGTTAAACCCCTGAAGTACAAGATGCACATTTAAAATAGGGGAGGTGTCTGGAAATGGTGAGCTCAGCAAAGCCACATTTGCATTCTTTCATCAGAGGGATCCAATTCCCAGTACCTTGTGTCCAGGTCGAGCTCAGGATTAGGGAGGAGATTCATGGTGCTGTGCCTTGCTTAAATCACTGAACCAAAATTTCCTTTCAAGCAGGAAGCAGGTTCAAAGCAAAATTGCTTCTTTCAGCCTTCATTTATCATGATAAAGAGGAATATCACGTAGCTGAGTGCCTGACTTACCAGTACTGTGTGTACAAAGAGAGTGTATTAAACTGCTTTAATCTTTGTTTCAACAAATCCATGCACCTTGCAAGTGCATTTTAGTTCATCTTTGTGCTCCCTGCTATTCTGCTTCTCTGCTTGCAATTATTTGTACCATATATAATGACATAATTGTTTAATTTTGTGATAATGTTAATTTATTCAAAATTGTACTCAAGTTTCTGCGGGAACTGGTGCACTTGTAGCAATAGGAGATTATGGAAATACTTCAGAGGAAAAACAGAGCAAAATTATGGTTGTTTTTATTTAGAACATTTGGTAGGGTTTTTTTTTTTCCTCCTCTTCTGCCCTTGAACTCGGTACTTGCAGTAGAATGGCAGAAAGATAAAATTTAATCAAAAAGAGTGTGCTATGTGGAAAGTAACTTCAAAGCTATGATTAAATGTACTTACAATAATTAGTTTCAAAGCATTCTAATTCCTAGCAGTGTTTGAAGAATTCAGCATCTAATGAAGTAAAATAAATTACACACCACTTTGTTCATTGAATAACCAATTTTCTTCTCCTAACCAGCATTTATCAGCAGAGCCTTTCACCAGAAAACTTCTCAGCTCTCCTTTAAATATCCTCAGCCACATTCCTGGTACCCCCTCCCACCCACACAGCATAAAACCCTCCTTGGATTAGAATGGGCAAAAACTGAATAGTTCGCTTTGGATTAAGAGCTGAATCAAGAAAATGGAAATGTTCTGTAATGCTTTGCCTTAAAGAGCTCTGTTAGTAATGATGAAAGAAAAAAAAAAAATAGCATCTCCAAATTGTATTTTCTAATATTATAAAGCAATGCCAAATTGAGATGTGCCATGTGATGTGTCATTTGAACCGTAATTTTTTAATGGAGGAAACATGAAACTTTGCCATTGTTGATTAGCACCAGATCAATAGGTTGGTATTTTGGATGACTGAAGGAAAAAATACAGGATTTGTATATCCACAAGTAATCTTAATGTCAGTGAAAATAATCTTTATCTCACATTTTGACCAAAGGATGAGAAGTATCCTGTGATTCCCCCCGCAGCAACACATTTCTGCAGCAACAGGGGGATGTCACAGGTTTGGCTTAGTTACTTAGTAACTTTGGACTGGCTTTCTTTTTTTTCTTTTTTAAAGCTTTCTTAGCAGTCAGCAAAAGGGGGAAAAAACTGGAAAGAAACGAACTTAAAAGAAACTGAACTGAATAAAAAGGAATTGTATTTTTTAACATGTACAACTACACTATATACACAGTATGTGGGATCTTTTAGGGGAAAAGGGATAAGGGAAGAGGGGGCTGGTTAACTAGAAAATTACAAGGAAACAAAACTAAACTAAAAAAACAAATGAAACAGACAAACACAATTAGAAACTTTAAAGGAAGGGGAACAAGCATGAAACAATCTTAGGACAGGAGAACAACAACAACAGGAGGGATTAGACTCTAGGCTCTCTCAACAGCTCCTGGCCAAGGAAGGAAGAAAAAAACTCTTCTTTTCTTATGTGGAAAAACACGTGTGGAATACTTGTAACTTTTTTAGATACACTGGTTACTGAAGAAGCCATGGGTCAAACTATTACAGGGGATTTAGGTGAAAAAGTGAGGGAAATTTAAAAGTTTTCATGTGAGTTTTTGCAACAGGAAAAGGGACCAGCCAGTGATCTCATAGCCTGGCTTTCTGGTTTCTTAAATAGTTCAGTTATAATGAGAAAATAGATTTGCTTGAACTGTCTTATGGACTGTAAGTGAACTGCAGTAAAAGTGATGCTTCATTTCCTCTGCCTCTGATCCTTTTGGAAACACAAGAGTGAGCTGAAATTGGACTTTTTATAGCACTGGGGGAATTCAGCCCATAGGAAATCCCTGATGCCACTGGGACCTCAAAAAGTACAACAGGAAAAAACAAATGGGAAAGATCCTTGCTTGTTCCTTGAAGTTATTCATGTCCTTTAATGGGGATTAAGTTCTTATTATCTTCTGAGATCTTGCTGTGTTTTTTTTTCCTAAAGTAGGAATTGAGTACAATTAGACTTTCTAATGCCCATACAGTAATTTAAGACCATTGTGCCTGTAGTTCTTCATGATTTAGAATTAAAATAATTCATTAAGTTTATTCTGCTGCAGTTTACAACATCTCCTGAGGATCTACACAGCAGGAACACCTGATATTGAAAAAGGAAAATTACTTTTGTCCTTCCTCCATTTGACATAATTTCTTATTAGGACGATTGGACCCAGCATTTACTCTTCCATCTATTTATTTATTTATTTACTTGTTTTCTGTTACCATTTTTAGATGTCCATTTTTGTCACAGATCACACAGGACCTGTGCAAATTTTGATTTTGCATCCTCTCTGCATGCACTCCTGAGCAGTGTCTGCAACTACTCCCAGCCCTGTTGATGTGAAGAACAGGATTTTGGAAGGGTGATGTAGTTTGAGTGTTTACTCTGGTTAACAGCGTGATGAGATACTGGAGCAATATTCACAATTGCAAAAACACCAGCAGAAGAATTTCTTAGCAATTTTGAGAAACACCATGACTTATTTATTGCTAAAGACCTCACATATCAAAATGAGCTTGCGTCCACTTTCAAAATGTTTGTCTCAAGTCTCTGGGAAACTGGAGGCAATCTTGAAGCAACTTTTCCTCATTAATTTTCCATTAATAATGAGTATTGTGCAGGGGCATTTTAAACCCCTTGAGAAGACTTTGTTATAGATTAGTCTGTGATGTAAGATCACATTTAGGTAAAGGAATGAATAAGCAGACAATTTACATGTATATATATATATATATATCTGTGTGTGTTATGTAATAATCTAAATATAGAAGTAATTGCACTTATATTACCAGGTGGAAGCAGGTAACAGAGGTAACAGAGCAATCCTGGCCCAAACCAGTGAAACTTGAAATGAAAACTGAAGGAACTGCTCTTGTCTGCAGTGCAGATCACTGACTGTCATTCTGTGCTGATTGTTCAATGTGGATTCTTTATTAGAGAAATCCCAGCAATAACATCTACAGTTTACCTGCTCTTCACTGAGGACATGAAAGATCAGAGCTCTGTTTTCTCATAAAATTTTAATTTATGGTCTTATCAAACCTGGTTACTGATGTGGCGTTAATATTATTATTCTAACTTTTTATGGACCTGGCACTGAATTCATAAGACCAAAATTACTCTGTAAAAGTTGTTCTTATTTTACTTTGAAAGCTTTGATTTTTCTTTGTTAGTGTGCAGGAATTTTAGGACTATTCTTGGCTATTCCATACTTTTGTTTTGATTTTTTTACTTCCTTTATAGAAAATACATTCTGTTCTGCTTGTACTGAATTATCAGACCTAAATATATACATATATATATATATATATATATATATATATATATACAGTTCCCCATGGAAGCTGCTGCCTCTGTATTCCCAGCTCTGAAAGAAACCTGTAGGACTAGACTGTTTTTTATTTCCTCTGCAATTCAATATGGCCAAGGAATTGCAAAGCTTCTTTGGAAAAACAGTTTCTAATAAGAGTCTCACGACTTTGTGAAAACATAGAACAGCAAAGGCAACAGGAGGATGAAAATACATCCAGAGAAGAGTGTGAAGTGATGTTCCTCTGGAATGCTTCCCCAGCCTGAGCTAAATCACAGCTTGCAAAGGAAGAGGAGACTGAAAACGAAAATATATTTATTCAAAAGTTAAGGAACAAGTTTTAGTTCTCTGCTTTGGGGATATATAAAAAATTGGCATATAATATGCATGGTTTTGATCTGTTGTGGTTAACTGGTTGCTGTTACTCTTTGTGGGCCTTTTTTTTTAGTTTGTAAATCCAAATTTATATCAGGATACAGAAAAAAAATCATTATTTATCACACTATTTCCACACATATGTTCTTCACAATAGAGACATATTCATGCTGACTTAGTGTCATATTTGCAAAGTTGAAGCATATTCAGGTTTGTTTTTCCTAATGCTTAAGGTTTGCTGTTATCTCAGCCTTTTTCAGTAGAAAATACACCTCTGTTGAAAGGCCTAAGTGATAAAAGTACAGAGGTGTGCAAGGAAAATTGTTTGCAAATGTCTTTACTCCCTTTGATGCTTTTAACATCTTTATTGATGATTTAGATGAGGGGATTGAGTCCATCATCAGCAAATTTGCTGATGACATCAAGTTGGGAGGGAGTGTCGACCTGCTGGAAGGCAGGAGGGCTCTGCAGAGGGATCTGGAGAGACTGGAGAGATGGGCTGATTCCAATGAGATGGAGTTCAACAAGGCCAAGGGCAGGTCCTGCCCTTTGGCCACCCCAAGCCCTGCAGCGCTCCAGGCTGGGCACAGAGTGGCTGGAGAGCAGCCAGGCAGAAAGGGACCTGGGGGGACTGAGGGACAGGAAGCTCAAGAGGAGCCAAGAGTGTGCCCAGGTGGCCAAGAAGGCCAATGGCATCCTGGCCTGGATCCAAACCAGCATGGCCAGCAGGCCCAGGGCAGTGATCCTTCCCCTGGACTCTGCCTTGGGGAGGCCACACCTTGAGTGTTGTGTTGAGTTCTGGGCCCCT
>VWZD01008230.1:466118-541994 GCA_013396695.1 Sakesphorus luctuosus
AGGGTTGGACTTGATGATCTGGGAGGTCTTTTCCAACCCAATCGATTCTATGATTCTGTGATTCTAACATATTCACATGACTTTCTCTTCTGTGAGCCAGTGCATTCTTTTGTTTCTTTGGGTTATTAAGCAGCATCACAAACAAGTTATAAAGAACTTTAAGGTTTCAAAAGAGAATTTGCAGTCTGCCTGATCCTGCTGTACCTCCAGAGATGGTGTCAAAGGCTGTAAGGTGTCCACAGCACTGAATCCTATTTTCATACTATATTTCTGCTTTTGGGTACCAAAGCTGATGTGAGTTGTGCCATGTAAATCTCCACTGGAAGATGCTAAATGGTTATTTTGTAATAATTAGGATTGTTTGAGAGCATCCTCAGGAAAGGGCAGAATATATTCTTAGGTATCAGGAGCTCTGTGCTTTATGGTGTCTTGTCAGATAATTTACCTTAAGCATCAGGAAAGAAAATATGTGAAATTGGTTTCAATGGATGAATTGGTGATGTTAACACAATCTCACAGGCTGTGTAAATCTGTAGAAATCAGCACTTTCACAGGAAACTCAAGTCATAGACAAATTACGTTGTGTTCTTTTTAGTATTCATGCATACAATGAACCCTTAATGGTTTTATTTATTAAGTGTGCAGAATTTTTGGCTCCTCAGTCCACTGTTCACTTCTCTTCCTCCAATACAATCTTTTGTGTTTTTGTTTGTTGTTGTTTTTTTGTTGGTGTTTTGTTTGTTTGTGTCTTTTTGTTTTGGGGTTTTTTCCCCCCCAAAGGGTAGACATTTTGTGCTGTTGATTTACATAGCACTGACTTAAGCATGAAAAAATTCTGTTGACTTCTGCAATAGCTTTTTAATCTGAACTTCCCTGGTCTCAGTCACCTCAAGAGCTTCATCACCTGTATGTGTGTTCAGCCTGGTGCTCCTTCAGCTCTATTGCCTCCTTCTGCAGCTGTTCCACTCCCTCCCTCCACATCCCCTTCCAGGCTCCAGCTATTCCCTTTGGATGTTGGAGGTGGTGGTGGCGACACTCAGAGCACTCTTGTGGGTTTGGGGCTATTCTGAGGAGCTTGAGGTGAATTATACCAAGACAAGGCACAAGAATTCACTTTTTGATGTAGAGCTGGGAAATACCAACCAGAGGGAGGAGGTTTGTTGGAAGATCTGGTCCAGTTTTATTTACAAAGCAGTAGCCATATCTAATGATCCAAAAAAACACAAATAGGTAACTCTTGGTTTAGTGTTTAATCCTTACAGTTCTTTTCTTGTACAGAAAAGAAACCAAATTATCTTTGACTGCTTCATAGAATCATAGAACCATAGAATGGATTGGGTTGGAAAACACCTCCGAGATCATCAAGTCCAACCCTTGGGCCAACTCCAGTCCCTTTACCAGATCATGGCACTCAGTGCCACGGCCAAGCTCACTCGAAAAACCTCCAAGGACGGGGAATCCACCCCCTCTCTGGCCAGCCCATTCCAATGCCTGAGCACTCTCTCTGCAAAGAAGTTTTTTCTGCTCTCCAAGTTAAATTTCCCCTGGCAGAGCTTGAGCCCGTGCCCCCCTGTCCTATTGCTGAGTGCCTGGGAGAAGAGACCAACCCCCACCTGGCCAGAACTTCCCTTCAGAAGTGTCACAAAAGTTTTAGCCTACATGAAATAAAAGACATATATAGAAGTAAAAGACAAGCACTGGCCAGATGAATGGGGGTTGTGTTTATGAGATATGTTTTTCCTTTTTTATTTGAAAGGCAAGTCCTGCTTGTCACTCTGCTGTTGGATTTTACAGAAGGGACATCAGCATTTGCAGATCACAGATTTAAATCTGACAACACCAGAGTTGTTCAAGGCAAACTTATGAAAATTAATAACATGGGAAAGTTACAGACCCCCTCTTGTTACTGAAAATCAGGTGGTTGACCTGTATTCCTTAGTTGGTACTGTAGATGAAAGAAACAGAAATAAAATTATTTCCAGAGGTCATCTTATCCTAAAGGAAGAATGACTGAAGTAATGCATGTGGATGTGCATGATAAATATATTCTATGAGCCTACAGCATCTGAAAACTGAGTGTCTTATGTATGTGGTGGTGTTGTCCTCGGGTTGCTTTTGCTCCTAACCTTGGATGTAGAACTCCAAGTACAGACACTCTGGACTATTGCAAGGTCTGGTAATAGCAGTGAATAATTTTGTATCTGGAACTTTTTGTTATGGCTCCTGTAACTCTTTGAAAAGGTAAGGTGAAAGATGCTGAAAATCTCAAAAACAATGGGGCATAAATGATAGAGGGACATTAATAATTAAACGCTTTGCAATTTTTTTTTTTTTTAAATCCACTACAGCGATTCTTAATGATCTCTTCCATGGACCATTTAAGTCGATGAATTTTAAGTTCAACCATTTGTGCTAAACAAGGTTAAAAAGGCTCAAAGACTGACTATATTTTAATGTGCTATAAAGGAATTAAAAGCAGCCAGCAGTCCTTAAAAATACCATCCTTCAGCTCTGAATGCACTGGCCATTACCATGAAAAGATTTAGTCAATCATAGGGCAGTAAGTGACTCTTTCATGGCTGATGTAATTGTATAACTGAGGCTCGCCAAGTTAAATTCCACTCCTGCTTATTCCTTCAGTCAGAAATGAAGTTTCTTCATTCTTTAAAGATGTACTGTATTTTATACTGTTCTGTTTACTTCATACGCAGCTGATTTCTCTAATTACTGGTGACATGTATTCAGTTTATTGAAAGGAAAATACCACATCCATTTACTTTGTTTCTCTACACATTTGCAAATAATTGACAATAAGTAGTGATTAGTTTTATATGTTTCATTCTAGCTTTACAATTAACCTCTTGACTGTCAGGATTCTGCTGCTGCACAGTGTTTTTGTGGTGTTGAGGTTTCAACACTCTCAGCTCACAAATGTGTGTTGTTCCAGCAGTAATTTAATCAGGTAAACCCCATCAGCGGCAATACAGCCCAGATATTTGATTATGTCTGTGTTGAAAGAGGATATGGCTCTTTTTTTTTGTTGAAACAAATGTTTTTAGAATTGGATTTAAGTCTTAGATTGAGATGGGTTGGCTGAACCAGTATGTGCCCATCCTCCAGCTCAGCGGCACCTGCAGCTGAGAACCACAGCTGGGGCCATGGGCTGCTCTTGGGGAAGGTCCAGAAAGGGGGAAGAACTTTGTAACAGCAGAGTGAACATAGAAGTGAAAGTGGATGATCCACCATCCTCCACCTTCCTCCCCTCTGATCCCATCCTTCCCTCTCCTCTCCTCTGTGCAAAACCCTGTGCTTGCCTTTAGGAGGAGGGATGCTTTTCAACCCCAGTTCTTCCTAGTTGACCCTTTTTATCATCAAAACCTGCTAGTTTTAGACAAGCAGAAAAGAAAGGTGCTTGCTGGTGAGTTAGGAGCAACCCCAAGTGGGGAGGAGTCTGTGGGAAAAAGTGACAAAAGCTGCTGATGTGGGTTTTTTGAAATTATTTTGTTGTGTTTTTTTTTTTTTTTTTAATTTCACCATATCTGCTCAGCATCTCGTTGTGAGCACTGCAGCTGTCAGGCTTAGGAGGCAGCCATAGCATTTATATTCTTCTTTCGTGTTTCAGCAGTTATCTTTGCAACTATAAATGACAGAACTTCTTTTAAAGATCATTTGAAATAAAAGCCAGAATTCTGTAGACATTGATGGCAATCATGTGGGAAGTATTGCTACATACCATGGAAAATATGGCTTTGTTAAGCTTAGGATGAGAAATGGATGAGATGGATTGAAGTGAAAAAATACGGTTTACTCTTCTTTTCTTTTGTTGTTGTTATTATTAATGAATGTGATGTGATAAATATATGGTAAGTTTTGGAATGGCAGATCTTCTGCTCCTGAACCAGTAGGTTTTATATAAAATGAAGATTCCCATCAAGAATAAAGGAGAAAATCACAGAATCAAGGAATGGTTTGGGTTGGAAGGGACCTTTAAAGACCACCCAGTCCCACCCCCTGCCATGGGCAGTGACACCTCCCACCAGCCCAGGTTGCTCCAAGCCCTGTCCAGCCTGGCCTTGGGCACTTCCAGGGATGGGGCAGCAACAGCTTTTCTGCCCAACCTGTGCCAGGGCCTGCCCACCCTCATTGTACAAAATTTGTTCCTGATAACTAGAAGAGTTCCCTGGACCTAAACCAGAAAGGCAGGAGGAAGAGTTTTAAGAAGTGATACTAAATTGAGAGATAGTGACCATAAGGATATTCTCAAGGTGAGAAGAACAAAGAAGAAAAGCTCCAAATTTTAGAAGCATGAATAAACAGAAGGACTTTGTGAGAGTAGCCACCATTTATTAGTCAAATACTAAATGAATGAATGAAATGAATGTTTATTACGTACATTTCTTACATTACTTACTATTCAGTAAGAAATGTGGAAGAATAAATTACAAATAAATGAAATCCAAACCAGATTTTTTTCATAATGTGAAAACAAAACTACAGTTTAGTACATCCTCCTAAATCTAAGAGCAGAAGGAGAGTGGGAACAGAAGAACATGATTAATCTTTAACAGTAAACTTTTTTCTTGTCACTCTGAATCAAAGACAACCATGCATCAGATGTTGAGTTTGAACTAAATAAATGATAAAAATGCAGGATTTGATGAAGTCGGTGAAAATTACTGATTATTGACATTGACTCTCTAATCCCTCCCTGTTTCTCATAAAAAAGTTTATTAAAATTAATTTAAGAAATAAATCAAACTTGAATTAAAACAAAGATAAAGGGAGGAGATATTTTAAATTACCTGGCTTTAAAAGCAGGGTAGATCCCATGGACTAGTTCACAGCACTGCTGTAATTAGATTTAGGTGTTTGCCTCTGAGGAACAGACTTAGAGCAGCCATCACTTCATTCCTCTCTGAGTGCTGTAACATCAGGTGACAGTCACCTGTCAGCACAGGGTAAATTATTATTGCCATTAGAAGATGTAGCAGAGGAAAGGCCACTGGAGAGATGTGAATTCATCCAGGCAGTGCCAAAGAAGCGTTTGGTCTTCATGGCTATTTTGCAGGAATTTAGGAATGGATCTGCTTTGCACGTGTGTGTCTTTGCATTTCATCGACCTTCTCCAAACAGGTGAATTTTGCAGTTCCTTCTTAAAACAACAAACAAAAAAACCAGGTATGTGAGAGATGTGAGATATAAGGAAGGAATCCTTCCCTGTGAGGGTGGGGAGGCCCTGGCACAGGTTGGGCAAAGAAGCTGTGGCTGCCCCATCCCTGGAAGGCCAGGGGCAGCATCCTAAGGCCAGGCTGGTGGAAGGTGTCCCTGCCCATGGCAGGGGGTGGACTGGATGGGCTTTAAGGTCCCTTCCAACCCCAACCATTCTGTGCTACTACGATTCTGTGAATGCCAACAGAAGATAAAGCTCCCTGAGACAGAACTCTGTGTTTCTAAAATAGTCTCTGAGACCATAAGATTTTAGCTTGGCTTTCTTTATATCCTGCAAGACAAACTGAGTGTTTAGGTTCTAACTGTATCTCATGCCACCAAATTGTTAAGGCTTACAGACAAAAGCTGCATTATATCTTTATGCAGTAAAGGTTTGTTTGTTTTTTTTTTGGGGGGGGAATAACTTGTAACTGTGTCCCATAATGACCCTGTTTTCCTGTAAGCCAAGATCAATGTGAAAAGGACAAAGGCACCCACCACCACATCCCTTCCTGCAGTGTCTGTTGAACAAAAATGAAACATAATTATACGTGTGAATGGAAAGAAGCTGAACTTCTTACTCCATTTATAGAGCTGAAGCCCATCTATGGATGTGGAGTGAATTACTTCCAGCCTTCTCTCATTTTTTCCTCTCTGAATTGCTGAATACTTCAGAGAGTCAGTGCTGAAAGCTGTGCCGGCCCAATAAAACATTTTTGTGTGTTTCAAAGCCAACTCTAAATTATATTGCCCATTTCTTGTCTGCAAATTCATGCAGCTGTACTCAGAAATGCAGTTTTGCCCAAGAGGTTAACTGGATGCTGTGGGAATCCATATTCTTCCTGAAGTTGTGCTGCAGCACATGCTCTTATTTTTCCGTCCTAGTATGGAGGGAGAGTGATACCAGAATAAATGCTCTGGCTTGTTTATAAAGTTCATTGTGGAAGTAAAACATAAAATCGTGTATACCACATGAAGTGGAAAACAAGTTTAAGTTTAATGTACTACAGTAAAGGGCTTGACTGGGGTATGTATCTCTTCTATTTTCTTAAATCGCTTTTATAGGATATCCGTTATGACGTTAATAGCTTGTTATGTGTACGAAAATTGGCTTAATGAATAACTGGTAGGGATCTGGCCCTGGGTTTTTTGGTGCAGCCTGAAGTACATGCCACAGTGGCAACAGCAATTAAGGAAATCTCTGCATTCAGGATCATTCATTCCTATTGATCCTCTTAGTAGCAGAGTTGTATCATTCTGCTCCATTGCTGATTTGTGATAGATGCCATCATTTCACTGAGCAGCAGTGGGAACAGGGTAAAAAAAATAACAACAAAAGTAAGTATCTGTATATATGTATTATGTGTGATCTGAAAGTTTAATACAAACTTCCAAACAATAAAACCACAACAAGCAGTGGGAGAATGAGCTGTAACTGTAGCACTTACCCTCTGGAGGGCACTTCTTTCTAGCTGTGAGATAATAGACCATAATACTTAGCATTAATCATCACAGAATGGTTTGGGTTGGAAAGGACCTTAAAGATCATCTCCTTCCAGCCCCACTGCCATGGTCAGAGACACCTCCCACTAGACCAGGTTGCTCAACAATATCTGCATTTTAATTAATAAAAGAAGCCCCCATGTCCTTATGTGATGGGGAAATCTTCAAATTCTGAAATTTGAATGTGCTCCTTCTGAATTCTGTGACATGTGAAGGGGAAAGGGAGGACCATGGATGGAGTAGGAGTGTGTGCCAGGGCAGGGTCCTCCTTTGTCATCAGTTATTGTGGTGATTAATTGTGTAATCAGGGACTCATGCTTTTAACTAGTTTCCATCATGTGCTTCCTGGCAGCACAGACACTGCCTGCCCCACCAGGTGTGGCATCTTCTGTAGCCCTTGGGGTGCCACCAGCTGTCTGGCCTGGCAGGAATGGGATGGGTCACAAGGTCCTGAGTGTCCTAATGCCATCCTGCCAATGGGTTGTTCCCAGATCTCTGTGGAATAAGCAGCTGTTGCATCCCTTCCATGCTGATGGCAGAGTCAAGAAGGACTTGAAGCAGCAATGGTTGAACTTCTTTGTTATCTCTGCCAGGACTTTGCTGAAGTCCTGTGTGATCCTCAGTTTCCTGACATAAAGAGCAGTGTTTTGCTGATTAGTTGGTGGGTTCTTTTCCTTGCCTACAAGCGGCAGTTGCTTTCTCCAGACTGTGGAAATGTTTCCCTTCAAACCTGCAGGAATGCTGTCACACGTGGTGGCACCGTCACAGCTGAGTGAGGACACTGAGCATCTTTCTGAGAGATGATGGGGGGAAATGAAGCATTTGCTCCATCATACATTAAAGAAAACCCATTAAAGTCCAAATCTGAAGCTGTGGTGTCTGCAGTGTGAGAGCTCTGCCATCGGCACTTGGGAAGCTGCCTCTGGGAAAGAGAAATGGTGTTCCTTATGGACAGGCTTAGTGTGAAAGGATGTGGATGGTGAACTGTTTTCCTTCAGCTGATTCCCTCAATACTCTGATATTGTTATTTTAGACAGACTTTTTGTTGCCTGAAATGCTGTAATGCTTGCTGGATCAGCTCTTGGAATGATGGAGGGTAACATTTCTGCTTTCAGCACTGAGCTGTACACAGAAACACCCATGGTTTTTAGGATGGGAATTAGAATTCTGAAGTATAACCCTGCTCCAAAATAAAAAGTATATATGTATAGGATGTGTGAGTGGGAAAGTAAAAGCAGACTGATAAATAGCTCTATTTTTATGCTGTAGCATTTAATTTAGTATCCATATTTAGCACACTTATTCTGGTAACTATTAAAGTTTCCATGTATTTATGAGTGAATGAGGGGTTTTTTTAGTATGACTTTTAATTAGAGGTTAAGGGGGAAACTGGGGGAAAAAAATCACACCTAAATTTCCCCTAAGTGGGGAAGTTTTTTTGAAATATACAGAGGGAAAGTCAGCCACAGTTAACTCTGTATTTCACATGGACATTTCCTCTTTTTCCCATAAACAGGATAATTTTAGTATTCACTTGATTGTCTTTGCTTTTCTTTCCCCCTCACAAGACAGAAAAAACTCAAACTGTCAAGTTTTTTGTTTGGTTG
This sequence comes from Sakesphorus luctuosus, assembly GCA_013396695.1. Taxonomy (NCBI): domain Eukaryota; kingdom Metazoa; phylum Chordata; class Aves; order Passeriformes; family Thamnophilidae; genus Sakesphorus; species Sakesphorus luctuosus. The sequence goes on from VWZD01008230.1 coordinate 474,437, forward strand.
GGTCTTTATCTGCTTTTCGGGATCTCTCAGCCAGCTTTTTTACACCTCCAGGTATTTATTCTGTGTTCCTTCCCCACCCTCAATCTTTTCTAAAGCAAGGTGGTCATTAGTGATAACTGGAGGATGAAAATAGCTGTGCAGTGGAAATGAGCTGACGGTTGTTGCTGCAGTCAGGGATGGCTGGGAAACAGAGGCAAAGGATTCCTAGGAATTTATTTAAGGAACACACAGAACAGGAATTGGGACACGTGTCCACAAAGCTGTTTAAAACCCCAAGCAGACAGAAGTAAATAAATAAATAAGAATTATATGTATTAATATGTGGTGGATCTGGTGTCTTGTTCAAGGCAACAGATTTTTGATAAAGTTATGGATTCACTGGGAGGCAATTGAGTATTTTAGGAGCTATGAATTGTCCATCCCATGTTTTCATGCTCTGTAGCAGAGTTGCTTATTCCCAAGGTGTTTATTGCTAGCCAGGCTCTGCTGGGCCACCAAGGCAGAAGTGCAGCCATGCGTTGTGATGCCATAATAAATAGTTTTACTGGAGAGATCCCTGTGCCCCAATTGCAATCAGTTGGAGTAAGAACTGGGATGTGGTTGTTGCACAGGGGGAGGAATGTCAAACTCTTAACAGCATCTTGCACCCAGGAGCAGCAGAACAGGTGATTCATGGCTAAACTAAACAGCAGGGAAAGAAGAAAATGGCAATGTAAGTTGAATTTTCAGACAGGGAGTGTCAAAGCTCTAGGTCATGGAATGAAGGGTTGTTTTGAAAACCTGGCAGCTCTTAAATCCTCTCTCTCATTAAAATTTCCCTACACTATTTTGGTCCACAATCAAAAATTTATCTTGTAGGTTCTTTTGTTTGTTTGTTTGGAAAGTTGCAGGTTTAGTTTCTGACATTAATTCTTCCACTGGAGGATCTGCAGCTCTGTGACTCACTGAGCTTTTTATCTTGGTCTAAGTATCATTATTCACCTTAAAAACACTGTATTCTTTCCTTTCCCTAAAGTGTAGTCATTTTCTCTCTCTCATATTTTTTTTTCTCATTCTCTCCATGTTTTTTTGTAAAGTTGATCAAGAGGTTTAGTCCCTGCACCTCCACAATGCAAGAACCTGCCTGATGGCTGAGGAAGGGTTGATGAAGTAAAAGCAGGAAGAAGCAAAGGAGGGTGGATGTGTAAAACAAATGTAGATGGTGCAATTATATGAAGTAAGGTATAAACAGCTAAATGAGGCAGGAGAGTGGAAGGAAGGGATGTGATACAGGTGAGAGGAATGTCATGCACATTGTTTATACATCTTCAGTTCTAGCACCTTTTTGTTTTAAGGGGGAGGGGGGGTTGCAGAATTTCCAATACAAAGAATATTACTCAGAACTGGGGTTCATATCAAGAAGAGAAGAAAGATTCTGTTTGGTCCTACTTTGTCACAATAAGACTGTATAAATCTATGATAAATATTTCAAGGGCTAAGTGTAGTTCATAGAATCGTAGAATGGATTGGGTTGGAAAAGACCTCCCAGATCATCAAGTCCAACCCTTGGGCCAACTCCAGTCCCTTTACCAGATCATGGCACTCAGTGCCACGGCCAAGCTCAGCTGAAAAACCTCCAGGGATGGGGAATCCACCCCGTCTCTGGGCAGCCCATTCCAATGCCTGAGCACTCTCTCTGCAAAGAATTTTTTTCTGCTCTCCAACTTCAATTTGCCCTGGCAGAGCTTGAGCCCCCCGTGCCCCCTTGTCCTATTGCTGAGTGCCTGGGAGAAGAGACCAACCCCCACCTGGCCACAACTTCCCTTCAGGCACTTCCAGACAGTGCTGAGGTCACCTCTGAGCCTCCTCTTCTCCAGCACAAACACCCCCAGCTCCCTCAGCCTCTCCCCACAGCACTTGTGCTCCACTCCCTTCTCCAGCCTCGTTGCTCTTCTCTGGACCCGCTCCAGCCCCTCAATATCCTTCCTGAACTGAGGACAACATTAAACTACTGTACATCTTGTAAGACAGGCCACCATATATTAATAAGTCTACTTCCATAAGTAGACTTTACCCTATTTTTGTACGTTTCTATATGTCTTATAACTATTATTTTTTAAACTATTGACTGTAACACTAAGTTGAAGTTCACTTTGTCCTTCCTTATTTCAACAGTTAAGGGTTTATGATTTGTTTATTGTCATATTTTTGTTTGCCATTTTGCCTGCCTTTCTCTTTTTGGTGCAGAAATGGAGCAGGAGTCTAGAGGAGCAAGTAGCTGGAGTGTTTCAAAACTCTTGGTGTCTTCAGATAGTTTTGGAGCCTTTTAAAGGGGCTGTGTAGATGAGAAGAGAAACCAGAGCACTGCTAGGCATTCCTTCTCAGCTCACACGGTAGAGAGATGAGTAAACATCTTTCTTTGTGGCTATTTCCTTTTCATCTGTCATTTTTTGGAGTGGAAAAAGGAATCATCTGTTGAAAGGTTCCTATGTGACTGACACTTTGAATTCTTTGTAATAACTAGCCAGTGTTTGGCCAGCTTTCATCTCTTTTTGTTCCAGGTAACTCAAAGGCTGATCCCCAGCTCATTATCTGTTGTGTTTGACAAGGTGTTGCTGTACTTGCACTGTGTCAAAATGATTCTATTTCCTGGCACTGCTGATGGAGGTTGTTCCTGAGTTTCCCAAGGTTTGCATCTCCACACAGGCTGGTTAGAGAGTAATTCCAGCAGAGCAGCAAGTCACAACCAAAGATCAATAGGCAAGAAGAAAGCAGCAGAGTGGTTCTGGAGTGACCACTGCTACTCCTGTGGCAGCAGGAAAACACAGGCCAGTTATACCAAATGGAAAAAAAAAAGAAGTTTCCTGATATTGCTGCTTAGTTTACAAATTAAAATTCCTCTTTCTGGAATGATTAATCAGGCAATGATTTGTGTTTTACCATATTGGGTCTCAATGCAAGAATTGCTGATACAAAGAGCCCCTGAACCATCACCTGCCTGGAAGATGAAAAGCGACATGAAGGGGTTTTGTGCGCTGGGTAATTGTAGAGGTGGAGCAAGGGAAGAGTCAGTCCAATTGCAGCTTTAGGATTCTCAGGTTCCCAGAGCTGAGACAAACACACTGCAGTGTGAAGCTGTGGGAAAATCACTTCCTTTGGCTTCTCCAAGGTGGAAGTTGACAGTTGTGACCTTTTCCGTGGCACCCAACCGTGCACTGAGCCTTGTCCTGCTTTGTTTGTGCTTTGTTGTTTCTGTAAAAAGTGGCACTTGGACACAACCTTGTTGCTATTTTTACTGAACAAACAAGCCATGAAATGCATTAATGTTCCGTGGATCAATAATGAAGGATTTCAAGCCTAAAAGGGCAATGTCTGGTTTCCTCTCAGGTGTGGATGGTGTGCAAAGGGAAGGTGACATGTTTGGTGACAGTGTCACGAGGACTGGCAGAGCTTGCCCATAGGCAGAAGTTTTATCAGGATCTGGATGCAGGTGATCTTAAATTGCGTTTTTTTAGTGATTTTGCAGTTAAACAGGGAGTAAAAAATGTGATTTGAGGTCAGTAGGTCATTAGTTTTACTAATGGATTTGGCTGTAAGTTGTTATATGGCTTCTTTACATTAGGAATGTAGGAACTGCCACTTCGGATTAGATTCATTGTCTTTCAGGTCCTCTGTACTCTTGCAACTTGCATTACTTACAGCTTTTTTTTAAAGCCTTTTTGCTCATATGTTAATCTGTGGTTTTTAAAAATGGCTTTTTAAAATGAAGGTCACTTCAAGGTGATGGTTCTGAACTTTTATTAGTGCCTATTTGTGATCTAATAGAGGAAACATTCCCTAAAATTTCACTCCTTTTTATCAAGCCCCGTATAGCTGAAGGTTAAAAAATAACCCAATGATGCCTTAATATCTGTATGTGCTCCTGTCTTAATTGGTCTGACAGCGATATGAAAGGAATTGTAATTTATCTAATGCACTTCTCAATCTGAAGAAACATTTCAATTACTTAGAGCAGTGGCTTAGTAAAGGCTCTGTTCCCACATCTCACAGAGGTGAGCACAAATGGACTATGCGTTGCTGAAACCATCTGAAAGCAAACACTCAGAATTGAGAGTTCAAAAAGGTGTTGGATTGATTTATTTTTTAAGGGAAAGATTGACAACTATTATTGTTAATATTTAGCTCCAGAAGCAATTTTTCATCCAGAAAAGGACCCATTGACAACAAAACACAGACAATTTGTTTAATGGCCTTCCCCAGAGACTTCAACCTTTAAGTAGTCATTTGGTTGGGAATCAGGGCCCCTGGACTGTGTTCCCACTGTAATTTAGGGATTCATTTACTTAGATAAGCACTTAATCTCACTGGGTCTGTTTCCCAATAGTAAAAGAGAAATAATAAACCTTAGCAGTCTAATTATGGGTGTCTTGTTAGGCTTAATTAATTTGTAAGGGATGTTAATACCACCATATGAAAACTGGCGTGTGGTGTGAAGTGTGTGTGTAATTACATTTAATGCACACACACACATTGTTAACAGAGCACTGTAAGGGGTGCCAGGCCAAGCAGTCAGGAGGAAATAAAAGTTTTGCATATGGACACTCCCTTGTGGCTCCTCATTATGGTAAATATTTAATTACATTTCATATGCTGCTGTCCCAGCAGAAAGCCTGTCTCATTCACTTCTCATCAGCTGTGAATTCCCACCTCTGTCAGCCAGCCCTCTCTGCTGCCACTCACTTCAGCCATCCCATTGTCCTTCTTTCTTCCTTCTGTTTCCAGGTCGATTCTCCTTCCCCATCTCCCAAATGTCCTTGGAAAGTTCCTGAAAAAACTAGTTGTACCAAGGTACTATTTGTTGATGTTCCTCCTTGGCATTCAACAAACCCATGTGTTTGTGGAAACAGTGGCACTGTCTTCGCACTTACAGCTCCATTTCCTGAGCCAGTTTCCAGCTTGCAGAAATCCAGGACTGAAGTTGGCAGGAAGTTTGGCTTCCCTGTGATTTGGCAGGAAGTTTGGCTCCCCTGGGATGTGACTGGGGCAGTGCAGCTTCACATGCCTGAATTTTCATGTTGCAGAACAGATACTGGACAGAAGCACATTGACTTTGCAGAAGGTCATGAATTGACCCATCTTGTGTAGGTCTAAGAATAAAAAGACTCCCATTTCTCACACCAATTCCTGTTCAATTTCAGATATGTGAGCCAGGAATTTTGTGCCAATGATCATTTCTGTCTTATGGTTCCTCTTAAGAGAGAGTAACTCTGGCTGCACATGGGGGGTTTGACATCCATATTTTGTTCTCCAAGGAATGACTCTTTTATATTCAAGAAACTGATGAGTGAGACAGTTGTTCTGTAAAATCAGGGATTAGGAGATCCATGGAAAAATCACTGAAGGCAATAAAATACAGTAGCAGGATATTTTATTGCAGACTTTGCATTGTGTTTCCTAAGCTGTGGGAGTTCACTGCTTCTTTCAGAATATTCTTTCTATAGGCTAATTTTGTTTTAAGGAGTATTTGCTACTGAGGAGTCCAAATATAGTCAATCCATTATCTAGCAGCAAGTTAAAATACATGTATTTGCACTGTTTAGATGTGCTGTGTGATGCTGTGGCAGAGATTTCACTGGATGGTGTTCAAATGTATGAATTCATTGAGGCTCTTTGAATAAAGCCTCTTTCATTCAGCTGGGAGAAAAGGTTATGAAATTAGCAGAAGGGCCATCATTAACACCCATTATCCTTGGGCTTCAATGGAAGATAACCATGCTCATTGCTTTGCCAAAAATAGAAGTGTTTTTTTTCCAGGGCAGAAATTGCAACTTTCTTTTCTCTCTTGTTTAAAACTATTCATTATTTTCACAGTAGCAAGGAAAAATACATTAGGGCAAAATTGGTATTTCTCTTCCTTAGACTGAAACTTCTCTCAAAGCCAGAATTTTTTACAGGAAGAAAGTTTTTATATTAAATTAAAATACTTGTTGTTTTATATTGTGATTGAGATAACTCCCACAGGCTTTTTTTTTAATAATTAACATGATTTCTTATTTAAATAATAGCTTGTTCTGTGTTCTGACTCCCCATTCCAGATGCACCAAGGCCTCTAGAGAAGCAGTAATAAATGATAGTAAAGTCAGAAGAATTAAAGGGATGTCTAAACAGAGGATGCAGGATTGTTTTCATGCCTCAGATCCACATGCACATCTCTGTTTACATTAACTTGCTATCAGGATCAGCTCCAAGGACTTTTTGCCCTGTCTTTGTAAGACCACTGGAATGAATGTGCTCCTGGTTGCAGGGCAGCCTGTAAAATCCTTTTCCCATCCCAAAGCATCTGGGCTTGAATTTAGGGCAAGTACTGATGCTGTCATGCTCAGTGACAGTGGCTCGGTGCTGGTAATTAAATATGTGCCACTCCCTTGGTTTGGGGCAGTGTCTCCATTATTTATTTCCTGTCTATTTGTCCTATTCGGCTGAATTATCCATGTTTATTAAACCCAAACCAAACCCCCTGATTTGGTAACCCTGGGTTTCTGTTTCTTAAATTGCTCCCTGCCACAGTAGCTGCATAATTGGGCTGTCATGGAGATCACATGGGTGGTGATGCTGGGCTGCATCCTTTAATTCTCACATGAAAAAGGATTTGAGAATCTACTCCTTAGAAAAATACCATGAAACTCCCCAAAACAACAAAAGCAGCAACATTTAATGAACTAGTCAGTATATCAGCTTAATGTTTGATTTAGCAGCCAGAGATAACAGTGACTTCCAAGGCCTTGCAGCCAAGAATATTGCTGCTAACCTTGCAATATTGATGAGAGCTGTGGAGGTACCTTTGAATGCTGTGAAAGGTGAATTATCAGTGACCACTGTCTGAAGTATCTGGAGTTGTGCCTCTGCATTTTGTGTTTTTCTGTTCACATAGCTCAAGGACTAAGATTTTGAATCATTGCCAAAAAAAAAAAAATCTAAAATGCCAAAACCATAATGAGCATTTTAGAGCTGACCTTTAAAAGATACTTCTGTATTCTTTTTGTGCACAGATTGTTTTGAACAATCACCTTTCCATTTTAAATTCTAAGACTAGTATAATGAGGCAGGTGATAAACAGACACTAAGTTTAGTTATTAATTTTTAAAAATGCCTGAAAACCTGTAGCATTTATGGACTATTGAAATGAATCTTGCTTAAAAGCAAACAACTCTTTGAGGAGCATCTGCAGCACCATAAAACTTGAATGTATTTGTTAAACTGGTTGGGTTCACCATGGCACCACTGCTTGAGTTTCTTGGATCTTGGAATTGAATGTACACCTTAAGGGCTCAGTGAGAAAGGCTGGAACTCAACATGATACTGAACCTGTTTCACTCCCTCCTCCTCCACCAAAAATTTTTGAATGCAGAATGGACCCAAAATAAATTAGAAAATCTGAGTGGTCAGTGATGAAAAAGAGAAAAAAAGTATTTCTCTTCAGTTGTAGACTTCAAATTGCTTTATAAAAGATTGAGTATTCCTAACCCAATTTTAGATGGAAAACAGAAGGACAAAAAGGTGGTGTGACCTGTCCAGCAGACAAGTGGCAGGACTGGGAACGGGGTGCCCGTACCTTGAGTTGTGCTTCCCAGAATGTTGCATGGGATAATCTGATATAACTGATCCACTGCAGCAGGGATTTACCAGCAGAGAATGTCCCTTCTACTGGTCAGCTCAGGGCTGAGTGGGAGAGGATGGAGCAGAGGGATTGAGGAGAGAGAAGAAACCAGGGCTCCTGTACAGGGTCAGGGTAGTTGGGAGCCGGAGAGAAGGGAAAATGCAGCACATGCTTCCTTTGCTAAATTTGCCTTTCTCCAGCAAAAGGAATTTGTATTGCTCTAAGACTTTGTTCTTAAGAAAACATTTCCATAAAAATTATATTAAATAATGAAAAAAATACCACTTTTTAAAGCTTTTGGAAATAATGCAAATGCTTTGGGTAATAAGATCTGGGTTTTTTTAAAGCAGTGATTTGCTCACTGAAGATGCCAAATTGATGAATATGCTATAACAACCTCCAATCCCCAATGAAAGCAGGAGATGCAGTGGATTGTGATGTTAATTTTCATACTTTGAGCTCTAAATTGTTCAGGACATACTATTTGAGCACAAAAGAGTACTTCAGACAGTGCTGATGCTCTGAAAGTTTTATTCTTTCCCCCCTTTACCTGAAAATGGCAAGTTAAAACTTGGCTCTCCTGACCAGCTTCTCTTTGCAGGTGCTCAGGGTTCACACTGTGATCTTCATACATTATCTAAAGCATTTGTTATTCTTCTTTCCCTGCTTTATGTGTTTTTATCTATATCTGTTGACTTTAATGGAGCTGCTCCCAGTCTTCCCTGCATGTCTGGCATTTATTTTATTTTTGCTCTTGCTTAGGCTGTATTGTGAAATGAGAATAAAGCCACCAGTATGTCCTTTGGAAATATCCATCATTATTGTTATTTATTAGTGTCATTATGGAAACTGTGAGCTAACTGGAGACCATGTGAGGAGAATTATAATTTTGCAGATAGATAGAATATAAGCATTTGGGAAATGGTGCCTCTCACCTGGGGGGTCAGTTTGATTGCTGTTATAGATATACATGGAAAATGATTCAATTACTCTCCTTTTAGTATGTTGATAAATACATGCTTTTTGTGGATAAATCTGATTTTTTTTTTCATCTTCTTTTGAGAACTCCAGGCTAAATTTTGAACTTTCTGTCTCTTCTTCCTTACTTGGAGGAAGAAGTAAGACCTATGCCAGATCTTTCCTTTTCAAAGCAGGTCGGTTTTCTCTGTATTAATCCTGTGCCTAAAGAACTGTCAAAACCTCAGGCTGCACATTGAAAACATGAAAATATCTCACTCATTTCTTACATCCAGGCACTGCACAAACTTTGTATCAAGGGTGAAATGAATCAGTTTTTATTTTGTTAGATTATCTGTTTCATAAATCATGTGGATGCCCTGAAAAACTTGGATGTTCCTACTGAGGTCAACAGGGAACCCCCAGGAATGAACTCTCAGGCAGCACCCAAGTGTGGAATCGCTCAGATGTTTCCCAGCTGATGCTTTAATTGAGTGAGAACTTTAATGAGCAAAGTGAGGTTCATGTACAGTCCCAGCTTTGCAGCCTGGATTAGATTGACAGTGTTTCATTTTCCTGTCAGTTATCAAAATGTGGTTTTTCTTCCCCACGATACTCTCTTATTAGAAGTTTTGCAGTAGTAGGGGGATGCAATTGATATGCAGTCAAATTGGTCCTGACAGAGGGATTTTAAAAGCTTTTTGGTTGGATGTAAAGAAGGAAACCTTGTCTTCACAGAGGCTGCTCAGCCCATCCATCTGCATTAGGCATCTTACAGTTACACTGAGCAGAAATGACATCCTAAAGAAGACTAAGTGCTGCTTAACTTTTTAATGTCATTCTTGGGAGATCTGCAGTTGACTATTATTTTTTTTTTGTTCTTGGTTGCGGTATCACTCCATTATTTTATGAAAAATAAAACAGTACTTGTGTTTTTAATAGCAATGTTTCTATCCTTCCTTGTGCACCATGGAGAGGAGAGTTTGTGTCTCAGCTTGGGGAGTGAAAACCTCACACTGAGAAACAATTGATGCCTGTCTGTATATGCATTTATCAGAGAAGAAATGCAAGACAAAAAAAAGCCTCTTACATTTCTTATCAACAGACCCCCAATATTACAGACATGTCTTTTAATCCTGCTTGTGAATCCATGAAGATTCTCATTAAATTTAAAGGGTTTTTTTTTTATCCCAACACTTTCTGATGGGCTATTTCAGAGCCCCAGTATTATTATTGTCAGAAATCTTGTAATTTGGGGATTGTATTCATTCCTGGTCAATTCATACCTGAATTAATTTTCTGCCAGCAGTGTCCTTCATCTGAAATCTTAGTTAATAGAATCATAGAATGATAGAATGGATTGGGTTGGAAAAGACCTCCGAGATCATCAAGTCCAACCCTTGGGCCAACTCCAGTCCCTTTACCAGATCATGGCACTCAGTGCCACGGCCAAGCTCAGCTGAAAAACCTCCAGGGATGGGGAATCCACCCCGTCTCTGGGCAGCCCATTCCAATGCCTGAGCACTCTCTCTGCAAAGAATTTTTTTCTGCTCTCCAACTTCAATTTGCCCTGGCAGAGCTTGAGCCCCCCGTGCCCCCTTGTCCTATTGCTGAGTGCNTTCATGATGTCCTACAATGTCCCCTTGAGCCTTCCTTTTGCTGAAACTACACAATCTCAGCATTTTTGGCTTCTTTTAGCAACCCTCCTATCTCCCCTTTTTTCTGTTTTGCTCATTCAGATTCCTTTCTCCTGAATATAAATGACAAGAAGTTCACAATGTTCAGGTGACACAATAATCCAATATTTCCCATCTCTGCTTGCCCCCCAACACTTCTGGTGTTGCACTTGCCTTGTTCACAGGCACTTTGTGGTGGTAGATGTTCCTTATTTAGGGTAGTGTGTCCCCTCCATCACCATTTGTGCCTGGTGTTATCTGACTTAAAACAAACTCTTATCAATACTCCCTGGAGTAAGAAGAGGAGCTTTGTAGTCCTAATTTCTGTGGTTTATATTTAAACCTCGTGGTTATACAGTTCTTCACAATAAGGCATTCAGATTTGTATTTTAGATTCTGTGATCCAAGTGCTGCTTATTTTGAGGAATCAAAACTTCCTTTTATCTTCCCTCCTCCTTTTATTTTTACTTCTTTTTTTTTTTTTCTATAAAATCTTGGGTTTCAAACTCCCTTTTAAATCACTTTTCTGCTCGGACTTAGGATATATGAACATGTGGATAACCTTCTTGTACATTTTAATGAAATATCTGCAAAATGGAACATTTCTGAGAGACTTTATTTGTATTTAATATTGCTTGAAAAAGCCTCATCTAAATTGACATTTCTGCCTCTGAGTTACACTTAAAAGAAGTACAGAAAAGGTCTATGATTACTTAATGAGCAATAGAAATTACAGCTAAGAATAGTGCGGGGAAGTTTTGCTTTGCATAAAGATTTATTGGAGGGGAAAAGTCCTTATCTATTCACATGAGATGGCCATGGAAGTATAAAAATTGTTTTCAACATTGTATCAAATTCAAGGTTAAAAGCTCATTCAACTCTTTTATATTAAAGGTAATATTTATAATATTGGTTACATTGGGTTGTGCTGCTCGAGACATTTTAATATTAACAATGTAAATGCTACAACAATGGTACCTCTGAGAAATATTTAATATATGTCTGTGCTGCTAATACTATTCCTACTGCCATTATCTACTTTATCTCATTTCCATTAAACTGATGGATATTAAGCAATAGGAAATAGAAATGACCATTTTCTCTATTTTCTGCTTTGCTGGATGGCAGTAGGTAACTGATGACAATCTTATTTTATCAATGCACATTTTATATTTCAAAACCGGACTGTAATGAGTGAATAGAAGAAATAACACTGAGCTTGGTCATTATAGAGATATTTATGAGATGTTCTAAAGGTGTTCGGTAATTTGCTTGAGATACTGACAATTCTTGTAGCCGTGCATAATTTAAATACTTTTTTGCTGTTTCTAGTCATGTAACAAATAGAGAGGAAATTCTGGTTTATGGAACCTAGCACTGAAAGTTGGTTTGCTTTCACAGAACTTAAAATAAAACAGTATAAGGCTTCCTTCAGCTCAGATTCAACTTTTCATCATATTTTTAAAGAATCATAGCATTATCTAAAAGACATCTAAAAAAACTACCCTGTCCCTTCTCCTCATGTAACGGCAGAATAAGACAAAGTTCCTCTCCGAAAGTTGTTCTTCTTCCCTGCTGAGGTCCTCTTGAGATGGACTTTACTCTTGCTGTACTACATGTAAAACTATCTGTCTGGGTTTTTTAAATTATTTTCAAGAGCAAAGAAAGGATCTTCTCTTACAGGACATTTCCTTTGTCTCTTCACTGTGGTTGAAGTTTCCGTCTGTCCATTCTCCAAGAATTTTGCAGTTATCTCAAAATATGATGTCCTGAATACACTCAGTACTTTATGTGAGGATCCTTTCCCTGGCCACTGTCACCTTTCCATTGTTATAGTTTGTCTTTATTGTTGACTCTTCTAATTCTGGAAAATATTTGAGTTGACTCTTCCAGTCATGGAAATGGCAGATATTTCCCCAAACTGCTCCCTTTGAACACATGGAGGGATGTCCATGTGTGAGATTCTCCTAAAAGCAAGAAAACAACAATTCTTTAAAAATTCATAACTACTTTTTTTTTTTTTTACCAGTACCCATGAAAAGAAAAAAAAAAAGCTGCAATTTATTGTAATTACCACATTGCAGAGGAAACTTCTCAGGAAAAAAAAAATGAAATGCATATGAGCCATTAGTATGCAACGCTGTAAGTCAATACAGTAAAAAGAAGTTTGGAGCTTGTGATTACATTCAATGCAGTTAATTGACTCCCTCTCCTTTATTACTTATAAACTGGAAATAAAATTTGAGAAAGGCTCACACACATGCAGGCATATTAATTTTATTGATAAGTAACTTTATTTTGTATTGCAGTTAATTTATGTGTGTCCTCAGCTCTCTGTTGCTGTTGCCAGCCCAGTGAAAACTTTGAGTGGCAAAGTTTGTGAATCTGAGACACACAGCTCTTTTCACTTTTGCTCACCTGAAAAATCCTCAAAACCCTTTTCTTTGGAGCCACTTGGCTGTGGAGTTTCTTTGTTGGGTGGTGATATACAGGACTGAGGGGAGTTACAATCCCAAGGTATCCAACATTGCTTAGTACAAAGCCTTAGGAAATAAGTAATTGAAAGTTGTAATTGACTTTCCATAATTATATCCCTAATTTTCAGAACATTTGTATGTTAATCCCCAGCCAGAATTTGAAATCCACTCTTCGGGGGATGTTTGCTTGTTGTCAAGGCAGAATATTAAAAAAAACCCCTTTGTTTTGTTCCTTCTGCCTGATGATTGTGCAGGACAGAAATGGAATTGTACAAACACGATGTGCTGGGCCAGCTCAGCACCCAGCACAGCAGCCACCCTGCTGCTGAAATGCTGGAGAGCTGCCAACCAACCAACCAACTGACAACAAATCACTGCCCAGCACATTATTTTGACTGCTTCAACAAAAGGCAAAAGCAACAAGACATTAATTATAGGGCTCTGCCACACTCTGCGACTTTTAGCAGTGTTTTAATTCTTCTTGGGTATTGAAATGGTGCCAAAATCTATCTGTACCTTTTAGGCTCAGGTCAGTGCCATCAATCTGGAAAGTACTTCAGGATCAGCAGTGGCACACCAAAAAAACAGAATAATTCACTTATTTATGAGTCCTACAGTCCCATCACGCTCCAAGAGTTGATAAAGATTATGTGGGGAAATGCACTGGAGGCTGAACTGAGGGGTAAGGACAGAAAATAATTTGCCTGGGTGAATTTTTTCTCAACTTCTCCCTCTCCTCTGCTCCCATTCAGCTCTTCTGGAGATGAAACAGAAGTGTTTTTTTGATTTATGTCTCCTTTCTTTTCTTTCTTGATTGCTTTGAATTGCAAGCTGATTTTCTGGTTTGTCCTTGTAGTTTTCTTTTGGGTTTTTTGTTTGCTTTTGGTTGGTTGGTTTGGTTTTTTTCCCCTCTTCTTTTTTCCATGTTAACCTCTTCTGAAATGCAAGATTTAGTTGTTGGTCAAATGTGAGATTTTTCCTTATGCTATATTTTATCAAAATCTGGGCTAGAATTGGAAGAGTTCATCTGTTAAAAAAATATTTCTGCCTCTGCCCAATAAGTGAAGAGGTTATTCTGGGAAAGCTGTCAGGTTCCTTGAGGTGCTTTAAATGCTCCTTCTCTGAATTGCTCTGTGGGCTCTTGGCCAAGCTGAGCTCAGGAGTTCCTGTGGTGAAATTGGTGTTATGGTGTGTGTCTAAATCCCAAGTCTAATTTAGGAAAAGGAAGGCCCTTCACCTGTTAAATACTCCCCCAGAAGGATCTGAAAAGGCTGTTGGGGACTCTGAAATGCTGTTCATAATCACATTTCCCAGGAGGACAGATTGCAGAGCACATTTATCCGCTCCTTTTGCTTCTGCCAGACCGGCTGCAGGGCAGACAAAGACAAGGCCAGTGTTGTGTCATGGGTTTCATACAATAAAACCACTTTGGTTTTCTGCTTGTTGTTTTTTTCTGCTTGGCTACTTCAGTCTGGTGGCACTTGAGGCAGATGAGGAGGGAAAGATGTACCTCTTGGCTGACCCGAGGTCTTGCTTTTGTTGCATCATTCCAAGCATTCTCTCCAGTCTTCCCAACTGTCTTCAGGATGTCCAGGGCTTGCTTTCACGGTCCTCTTAGGGCTGTGGCAGAGTCAGAGGGCAGGGGAAGCCCTTCTATTTGTGGGAAACCTGAGCAGCTCAAAGTGGGAAGTATTTGGGCTCAGCAATTATTCTCACTCTATACACACTGATCCAGAAAGCACTGCAGTTTCTACAAGGAGTAACATTGATGTACAGAATGTGTAAACACATAGAAACCTCTTTTTTCTTTTTCACCATTGGTGTTGGGGAGGTTTAAGAGGTTTAAGTACTGGGGGTGAAACACAGCCCTGCACAAGTTTTAGTGGTGCTTAAATAACCTTCCTCAGGGGCTGAGGTGGTGTGTGAACAAATGTGAATGTTACTAAAACATCTGCTGAAGAACTGCTACAATGGCTCATGGGTTTGAAAGGGATTTGTGTCTACTTCTAAGTTTTTAGGCTGAAGGAGCTCTGGCATCTCCTCCTTCCTGGGTGGGCTGTGTCTTCAACATGGGCTTTCTGAACATGCACTGGAGGGACTTTTAAATCTAAGCCACATTTTTTTTCACCAGAAGGGAGAAAGGGACAAAACCTCCTTCAAATGCCAAGAGAAACAAAAGTTTCTTAGAGAAAATGAGTGGAAAAAAGTCCATGGGTGTGTTAGAAATTTGAAAATAAAGGGACACCCTCCTCAGGTGAATTCAGAGAGTGTTCTGCTGCTGATTTCTGCAGGTTATACCCACTGTGATACAGAGAGTTCTGCAAAGGGTTACAGCATTGTCAAGTTATTAGGAGAGCTCATCTAGAATTCTGATAATAAATGCAGGGCTCAGGTAATTTCAATCAACCTTCATAAGAAAATTCAGAGAAACAACAGAAAAAGGGTTGTAGGACTTGAGCAAAAAATTGTGAGAAGTGATTTAGAGGATTGAAATATCCCCTACTTCTAAGTAAGAATGGAAAGATGAGATGAGCAGAATTAAAGGAGTTTGTTAAGCATATTGGAAGGATAAAGATAGAGGCACAATAATCAACTTCTTCATACCGTGTCTTGCATTATACAACAGAAGGGGAGGCAAAGCACTAGAGCTTTTGTGTAAAGAGTTTTTGAAATTCTTTTCATAGGTAAGACTTCACAGTTTTCCATTCAAAGATCCTGATTTCTGCTTATAATCAAGACTCTAAGAAAAATCTGAAAGGAAAGGTCTATTTTTCCATAATGGCAGATTAGTGATGTAAAATATTTTAAGATTGACTCTATCTTAACTATTTGTGGCCTTTTTTTAAGGTGGGAAAAAAAGGCAACCCAGAGTCAATTAATTTTGTTTGGATTTCCCAAGGAACGAATAGACAGCAGCATAGAATTTCATTAGCAGGAGTGAAGTTGTTCATGTCAGTACATCCCTCTGTTTCAAAACTAAGAGCTGAAAGACTTGATGGTAGAAATGGACCACTTATCCTTTAATTGAGGAAAAAAGGACATTAAAAAGAAGGTATTCTTGCAGTGTCTTAATGTGGTGTGGGGGAGTCTCTGAGGCTGACGTGTCTCTATCTGCTCCCTCTGCAAGTGGTTTGCCAAAACTTCTTCTGAGTCCTGACGGCTGTGATGGGCACCAGGCTCTGATCCTTCAGTCATGGAAGAGAAAAGAGTCTTTAAGAAGGAAGGGAATCCCATCTAAACTGTTGTTCAGTTTATTCAGATGAGCAGAAGGTGTCACTGTGCAGTTCCACAGTGGCTGGGGAGAAATGGGTGTCAGGGGTGGGTCACTGAGAAGGGAGGAACAGGGGTAAAAATGGAACCTTTGAAAGAAATTACAACACCCTTAAGTTTAAGAAGGTGGGTTTGTATTTCCTGTTTCAGTGGCTTAGAGCCAGTGTTAGATACCTGGGGCCAAACTTTGTAAGAAATTCACTCAAAGAAGGTACGAACTAAACTTTTGTCTGTGGCAACTCAGCCTGCAGTTCATGGAGATCCAGTGGCTGCCCAAGCATGGCTGAGAAGGACTGGGCAAAAATGGATGGAGACAACCAAGTATTTAACCTTAAAGTCTGCTGAGTGGAGCCTGGATGGGGTAGACTTCCTTTTTCATATCCTTTCAATTACAGTCCTGCTCCAGGATGAGCTTATTAATGAGGGAAGGGGATTCTGACTGATCTCATTCTGGGTCAAGGAATGTATTTCCTGGGCTTGAAATACTTTCTCTCACTAACAATGGGAGAGGAGGAAGAAATCCAGAGGGGGCAAGTTTGGGAATCTGCTGAGGACACTGCCTAATCAACCATGGTTCTGCTCTGAGCAGGAAAATAAGACAGTGCCTCTGAGTTTCATACCTGGCTGTGCAGAGCAGTTACTAAAAGCCTCCTGGGTGTTAAGGCATAATTTGAAACAGGAAACAAAATCTGACCTGTAAGAAAAAGAAAACTTTGACATAGTTAATAGAAATTATTAGAATTGTAATCTCCCTGTGATGTTAATTAAAATAACACAACAAATGGTGCCTCAGTGCAGTTTGACATGCACTGTGGCTTTAGGTTGTTTTTAATAAACATAGTAGACAGTAATATCAATTTAGGAAAAAAAGATAAGCCAGAGTAAAATTCAAATTTAAATGCAAAGGTTAGAGTAGAACAGATGACTCATGCTTTATCTATATTGAAGTAATTATACAGTGAGAACTCAGAAGAGTGGCTTTGGACTTACAAAGAGCAAATCACCATAGTGAGATTTATCTTCCAGCTAATTTTATGGACAATGCAAAAGTTCCTAAGACCTGCTACTTGAAGGATGGGTACAAAAGGTCATTGCTTCTGGATTTCACCTTTTTTTTTCCATTGAAGAACTTATCATCATTCATGTTTTGCTTTTTTTTCCTGAGATTTCTTATTGAGGCTGTCGATTGCTTTATGTGTGCATCCTCAAAGTTTCCAAGTGATCTTCAGGTCTGATAGAAATGGTTGCCAGTACATTTGTGGTGGGAGAGTCTGCACAGCGATCAACAAACGCCTTTTGAGGAGATCTGGTGGATTACTGAGGTTCTGTGGTGCCTTAACTCACCTGTGAGCTTCTTGAGCACTCACCGGGACTGGTGGCTCTCTTTGCAGAAATGTTGGATCATAAAGCAGAACAAAGACATTTTACTTAAGAGGATTACAGAGATCTTGACTGAAGCATTTTTAAGGTCTGATGCCAGTAGATGTCAACCTGCAGCGTGTTAGAAAGTCAGATTAATGTGAGGCCATAAGGTGGTTTGCAGATGGTTGAAATGCTGCACCAAAACATTAAAAGATATGATTTGTAATGTTTATTTTCCCCTCTATCAGGATTTCTCATTTTGGATGCATTTATATTTCTTTCCCTTCATAATCGAGGTTAAAAAATTATTGATGTCTAATCAGTTTTCTGAAAAACCAAATTATTAAGTGCTTTGCAGATCAGATTCTGCCTCCTTTGACAAAAGGAAGAAAAGATTAATTAACGCCGTGGAATGGAATAAGTTTTAACTTTTCTGAAGGGAAACTTTAGGAGTGCAAGTGGGGAGATGACTTGTGGGGACATGCTAAAAAGACCATCCTCCTTCCATGGTTTCTTTCCCTCTCTCCACATCCAGTTGAAGTGGAAAGAAACTCAGGGATGCCTGAGATAGGACATGAGGGGAACTGGGGTGAGGTTTGGTCCTCAATATCTGAATACCTGCGTGCTGGAGGGAAAGTTGGATGAAACTGCCTGAAGTAGTTGTAAGGCAAATACATGTGTCTAACCTAAACCTTTCTGTCATATTTACTGGTTTGGAAATAATTGACTAGTCCGAACAGCACTTTATCTACTGTTGTCCATCTTCAGATTCCTAAGAAACATTTGTCAGTCTTTTCATCCACTGAGCAGACTGTTACCTGCCTCCAGCCACTCCTGCAATTGTTTCAGCTTTCTTGCTAAATTGCCTTTCATGTTAAATTTTCATTTCACTCTTCTGGTGTAGATAAAGCTCAGCAGAACTTGCTTTTCTCAGTGCTGTGCTGGGTGTTGTGCATAAACAGTTTCCATTTTCGTGTCACCTCGGAGCCCACTGAGGCTGTCGTGGTGGAAAGACGTGGGCAGCCTCTTCCTTCTCTCTCTTCCTCCCTCCTTGGGAGTGCTGGCAATCCCTCTGCAGCTCTGCTGGAAAATGTGGAGGAAAGCCCCAGGAAATGCACTCCATGGGTTAGGGAAGGGTTGGGACACTGTTCCTGCACGGTGAATCTGGAGACATGAGTGTGTCAAAGAAATCGGGTGATTTCTTCACCTCTTTGTGATATTAGATTCAAACTGGTCCTAACATTTCTATTTTCATAGAATCATAGAATCGATTGAGTTGGAAAAGACCTCCCAGATCATCAAGTCCAACCCTTGGGCCAACTCCAGTCCCTTTACCAGATCATGGCACTCAGTGCCACGGCCAAGCTCAGCTGAAAAACCTCCAGGGATGGGGAATCCACCCCCTCTCTGGGCAGCCCATTCCAATGCCTGAGCACTCTCTCTGCAAAGAAGTTTTTTCTGCTCTCCAACTTCAATTTGCCCTGGCAGAGCTTGAGCCCCCCGTGCCCCCTTGTCCTATTGCTGAGTGCCTGGGAGAAGAGACCAACCCCCACCTGGCCAGAACTTCCCTTCAGGTAGTTCCAGACAGTGCTGAGGTCACCTCTCAGCCTCCTCTTTTGCTTTTTCTGTTTGATTTTTGTTTGTTTGTTTGTAATTACAGGAAGAATATATGGAATAATTTTGAAACATGGTCTGGAAACCTGAATTTTCATCATAGGTTCACACTTTTTTACTCACACACACATAGGTGTTTGTGTATTGTATATGTGTATTCAGGCACCTGGACTGCATAATTTCCTTAACATTTTACTGTTTCACCTTTATTGTTAAATAATTCACACATTATAATAAGAGTGCCCGTGTTTTTTAATGCAAGTGTAACACTGGTTCCTCTTAGAAAATATTTGGCTTTTTTCTGCTCAGGGCTCCCCTCTCTATAACTTGGGGTTATGCAGATGGACCTCACCAAAGGGTTCTTTGTTGGGGATATGAGTCAGACAGTTTAAGAAACAGGATTTATGCACCCAAACAAAAGCAACTGCACCTTTGTGTCACAGGGGGTTTCCCTGTCTGAATGTTCCAGCTTTGTCCCACACCAGCTCAGATGTTGTTCTGGGCTTTTCTTCACTGCAGATGGACAATATGTGATATTTTACCTTGTGCTGAGGTGCCATAACTAATGAAGTGAAGAGCTCTCATTAGATATTCTGGTTAGTACCAAAAGTCTTTCTTGGCTGGAATGTGGATAAAAACAAGAAAACAAAGTTTCCTGTGACTCTCAGTCTGATGTCAGTGGAAAAGAAGTGGATAGATTAATTTTCTATCAGTCAATAAACCATGAAATGACAGAAAGGCTGGAAAAACTCCTTGGAATAGCATTAATTACTCCTGAAGTGGGGATATGTAAGATCAACATTTCTTCCTCTTGGCATCACAAAATGTCTTAATATCTTAAATATCTTTCTTTAAAAAAATAAATTATTTTTTTTTAAATTTATTAAAAGAATCCCAGAACTTCTGCAATTAACATAAGCAAACCTGCAGGGCCAGAAGATAAAATGTTAGAGGCAGAGACTCTTTCAAAGGATTTCTAGTTTTGGACTTGTAAGGGTAGAATTGCAGTAATAAACACTTTTATTAAAGTTTAATGTGTTTTATTTTAAAAAGCAAACAGGTGAAAACATAAGTGGGATTTTTTTTTTATGTTCTTTCTTGCACAACACGGTTTTGTCAGCTAAGCAATTAAGAAAAACTCCAGGCAATAAATAATTTTGTAAAACCAAAAGAGTAACAGCCCTCAGAGAGGAAGTGTTTTCAAGAGTACAGTGTGAAGGGATGCTTGCCTCCAGCCCTGGTTGGATGCCTGTAATTACTTGAAGGTGTTTTGTAGTATATGAAATAAGCTTTAAGTTCTGAGGGAAAATGATAAATACATGGAAAGAGAATCAAATAAAATGTGAATGCTCCTGTAGTGTTAAGAGGTTCTGGTCAGGAGTGGTTAACAGCATGTTTAACCATGATTATGGTGCATTTTACCTCTTGTGAGAATCAATATAAATCTCTTCAGGCATTTTAGGACTTCTGCTCCACTTTCCCTACAACTTTGCCCAAACCATCAATGTGTCTGTTAAAAAAAAAAGAAATTGTTGAGTGGTACAACCTCTCACATTCAGTCTTGTTTTCTCTGAAGAGTCACTAATATAATTTTAGGTGGAGTGGTGACAGATGGGCTGCAAGGCAGATCTGGCTGGGTGGAAGTTTAGGGAGTTGCCATGACATCATGAGCCCTGAGATGTTGGTGGGAGGAGGATTTTGGAGAACATACTTGGCATGCTAAGCTATCACCTGTACTATGCCATGAATAGTCTCTTGGGAGATCTGACAGCAAAGTGGTAACTTGGGAAGGATCCACATTCAGTTTATAAAAATACTCCACCTGACATGAAAATGTAGTGAAGGGCAGGAAGATTATTCTGAAATAACCCCTCTGTCAGTGTGTTCTGGGCTTCTATCTTGGGCAAGGAAACAAGGAGGGTGCAGAAATACAAACTATTCCTGGCTTGAAATGTCAAGTAGGCAGGAAGCCTCTTCCTTTGTTCTGTTCCTAAGGTCAGTTCTGAAGGGTGGCTGCCTTGGGAAGGAGTAGAATAGAATCATAGAATCATAGAATCGATTGGGTTGGAAAAGACCTCCAAGATCATCAAGTCCAACCCTTGGGCCAACTCCAGTCCCTTTACCACATCATGGCACTCAGTGTCACGGCCAAGCTCAGCTGAAAAACCTCCAGGGATGGGGAATCCACCCCCTCTCTGGGCAGCCCATTCCAATGCCTGAGCACTCTCTCTGCAAAGAAGTTTTTTCTGCTCTCCAACTTCAATTTGCCCTGGCAGAGCTTGAGCCCCCCGTGCCCCCTTGTCCTATTGCTGAGTGCCTGGGAGAAGAGACCAACCACCACCTGGCCAGAACTTCCCTTCAGGGAGTTCCAGACAGTGATGTTTGGCTTTGCAGAGAGATGGGAAGTTCTCCTTGTCCTACATGAGGACACAACATTTCAACCACCNAGCTCCATCATTTGCTTCCCCTTTCAGGAGAGCTCACTGAGAAATCCTGTTTGGCACCGAAAGGGAGATCATTTAATGGTTCTGTGTTCAATATTTATTTACTGTAACTTTGAAGTGAGACCCCACCTGCAGAGCTGCCTCCAGCCCTGGGACCCCAAAAATCAGCAAGTCCAGAGGAGGCCCCAGAGATGCTCCAGGGCTGGAGCCCCTCTGCCCTGGAGACAGGCTGGTAGAGCTGAGGGGGTCACCTGGAGGAGAGAAGGCTCTGGAGAGAACTTCAGGCAACTTCCAGTACCTAAAGGCATTCCAGGAAAGCTTGGGAGGGACTTAGGACAAGGATATGGAATTATAGGAAAGAGGGAATGGCTTCACACTGCGAGAGGGCAGGGTTAGACATTGGATTTGAGGGAGGTGAGCCCCTGGCATAGGATGCCCACAGAAGCTGTGCCTGCCCCATCCCTGGAAGTGCCCAAGGACAGGTTGGAGCAACCTGGGATAGTGGAAGGACTGCCCATGGCAGGGAGTGGAAGTGGATGATCTTTAAGGTCTCTTCCATCTCAAACCATGGTGTGATTCCATGTATGATCCTATGAAACAAACCTGGAAGGTATCATAGAATCACAGATGATCCAGAGTTGGAAGGGACCCATGAGGATCATCTGAGTCCACGTATTTTGCATGAGAGCAAGGAATTCAAGACCAGTTCATACANGGGAGGGACTTAGGACAAGGATATGGAATTATAGGAAAGAGGGAATGGCTTCACACTGCGAGAGGGCAGGGTTAGACATTGGATTTGAGGGAGGTGAGCCCCTGGCATAGGATGCCCACAGAAGCTGTGCCTGCCCCATCCCTGGAAGTGCCCAAGGACAGGTTGGAGCAACCTGGGATAGTGGAAGGACTGCCCATGGCAGGGAGTGGAAGTGGATGATCTTTAAGGTCTCTTCCATCTCAAACCATGGTGTGATTCCATGTATGATCCTATGAAACAAACCTGGAAGGTATCATAGAATCACAGATGATCCAGAGTTGGAAGGGACCCATGAGGATCATCTGAGTCCACGTATTTTGCATGAGAGCAAGGAATTCAAGACCAGTTCATACAGATAAACCATTATTTATGCAGAGTGTTTGAAAACTGTTGGAGACTTAGCAGTGCAGGGTGGCTTTCTCATGTCAGGGAAAGGACAGTTTCAGGAATGTCCCTTCCAGGTGGGATGTTAACCCAGTGCTGTTCAGGAGGAGGTGAGCAGAGGAAAGTCATCTTCAAATGTGACAGTGTCCACACTGTGCTGTGCCCTTTCTCTGAAGGTTTTTTCATCTTCAGTAAATTCAACAGAGGAAACATGTGGAAATACATTTACATCAGTATGGACCAAAGTCATCTATGGGGCTGGAGGATGGGTTTGTTGGCCAAGTTTCCAGGGATAGGAATATGGAGTATCTGGCAGAGGGACAGAATGAGCAGCTGGAGAACAGGAGAATCTTAAATCTCTGCAGCTGTTTGCTTCTGTGCAGCTGAGCCAGAACTTCAGTCAATTCCCCATTAGCTTGAGCAGTAACAAGATAAATTGAAATAAAGCAAGGTTGCATTCAGCTAAATCAAATTGGGAATGGGTAAATTGAAACAGTGTTCTCACAGAGATGGCACATTAGCAAAATAATTTAAAATAGACTTAACTGCAGGACGACTTCATTTAGGAGTCCAGATTAAGAAAAACAACAAAAATAATCTCTTTTTGAATGAGATTGTATAATTTTGAATGATGGAAGTGTGTGGTTTAAAAAAAAACCTTCATCATAATTTAAACAACTTCTAGGGAACACAGGAACAGGAGTCTAGTCCTTGAATCCCACTCACCAAAGTCTACACTGCCAGCATAAAGCAAATGCTTGATACCAGGGTAGAATAAACTATTTATTTCAGTAAAGTCAGTCTGGATTCTGGTTTTGGGGTTGGTATGAAGGGGGTGTGTGGCCAAGAGAAGTGGAAGAGCAGCAGTTTTGTCTGATGCACAGCTATGCCATTGAAATTAAGGACACACTGAGAAAGATCTGTCCAGAAAAGCAGCCCAAAGGACAGAGAGCAGCAGATTCCCAGCCTGGCTTCACCTGCAGTCAGATGGAATCACCTGTTGTGTGGTTTGTTTGTTTTCCAATTAGGTGTTTTAACAAACCCAACCCAACCCAAAATCAAAGTGAAGGGAGGGAAGGTGAAGCGGCTGCTGGGAGCTGTCAGGACTTTGTTCCAGGCTGTCATTTGCTCTATCCAGACAAAGATTCTTTTTTTGTCAGATTTTTAAACTGAATTTTCTTTACTGTGTGATGCATGGCACCAGTACTTTTTTCCAACCAGTTTCCCTTCTTTTTATCCGTTGTAACTCAGTGTTGAAAATCATGTGAACTTGTCTTTGTTTTTTTCCCAAATGATAGTTCTTTTTAGCTCTGTTGCATTTGAGAATGTATAATGTCCCAATGAATACTTGTATTTACTTTTTAGTGGAAATGATACTTGTGACGTTGAATTTCAAATATCATTTATTTTTAAAAGGTCCAGCTGTTGAAATCCCAAAATTTTCCTGGCCTGCTCCTTATCAGCTTCTTCTTCCATTTCACTGCCACTGTAGTGTTTACCAGTGATGTATATTTAGTGATATGTCAAAACAGCTACTTTGAACTATTTATCTTTCCAGAGTAAAAATACTTTTGTCTGTAAGATAGGCATTGCATTATTAATGTTTAATTTCCTTGATGCTCTTCTCCAGATCTGCTTCCTCATCTTCCTGTATCTATAGCTTTATTTTTGTCTCTGTTTATCTACATCTTTATGTATTCTTTAGTCATCTCAGTATTTTTATTGAACACAGATACCTCTGTTATTTTCTGTGGTTATTTTTGCCTCTGTACTTTCAAGCTGAGCAATAAAACCCTGTCTCCTGCAGTGAGGAGCATTCCCTTTGTCAGAGAAGGCATGGACAGGGGTGCTGTTCTCTCTGCAGCTGTTTGGCTGAGAGATCAATGCTGTTCCTACAACATTTCCAGCTGGAGCTTCCAGTAAGATGATGGGTTCTTGCCCAGCAGGATGGGAGAAAGTTGGTTTCAAGTTTTCCAAATAAAAGACCCAACTTTTCAGTTCCTGAGTTAATCTCTGTCTTGAGTTTTAGGCGGTGGAACTCATTGGGAAATTTATTCTATTTAAGCTTAATTAGGTAAACTTATTTTTTTTGCTGCTTTAAGATACTGCCTTGACTCAATTACAGTTGCAGGTGATAATTGCAAGTCAGTCCTTGCTGGCTGGTGGGGAGGAGCTGATAACAGTCTGAGTTGTTCCACTTGGCTGGCAGGGGCTGAATTGCACATCACTTTGTTTTATTTTGACCTAGAAAAGTGTGGTTCTGGCAAAGGATCATTGCTTGCACCTGGCAAAGGGCCACTCTGTGGGCACTGGGGGCTCTTCGCCATCCTCAGCTGAGTCTCCCTGGGAAGTTGTAAACATTATTAATCCTAAAGTAAAGCAGGTGTGTTGAGGATGATACTCAGGTGTTTGGAATGAGCTGAGGGAGGTGATTTCCTCGACCAGATGTATGTTTTTATGCAAAATACCATATTATTGCTGACTTTCATGGTCAGACAGGCATTTGTTTAAAGGCTTGTTATGTGTAGTATCTTTTGTTGACTAAGAGAAGACTTCTGTCATGTAATAAGAATGTCTTCAAAGGTAAAGTAAATGTGATTTACATTTTTAGTTCTGGTTGGTTTGTTGGTTTGGTTTTGTTGTTTTTTTTTTTCTTTTAAATGACTACAAACTGTCTGGGTGACATTTGGGAAGATTTGAGGCAGTTAATCTCTCCTTCAGGTGAATTATTATTAACATTTCTGAGCAATCTCTGCAGTCATGGACAAGGTCAGTTTTTTACCCTCTTTTGAATCAAAGGAACATGAGCTTGAGGGACCAAAGAGACTAATTAAAATGAAGTCTCCAGGCTCTATCATCTCTTGGTAGCAGACAGCTGCAGAACTTGAAAAATGATTCTCTGCTGCTTGGCCACATTCT
The DNA here is from genome assembly GCA_013396695.1 of Sakesphorus luctuosus. Lineage (NCBI taxonomy): Eukaryota > Metazoa > Chordata > Aves > Passeriformes > Thamnophilidae > Sakesphorus > Sakesphorus luctuosus. Next base: position 499,930 of record VWZD01008230.1, read on the forward strand.
GGTCATTGCATGAGAAAACCATCCCTGACCTTCAATAGTGCAGAAAACTACAAATCTTCTTTGGTGGAGAAAAGCCCAGGAGCAATAGGAGGACATTACATTTTCTGAGGAGGAGACTTTCAAATCCTCTTTTATACTCATGGAAAATAATTGTGAAAATAATCTATAGGGAGAACAAAAAAGCCATGGAAATGTTAAAATTATGTCTAAAGCATAATATTAAAATTTTATTGTAATAAATTTCACATTTTTAGTCATTAGCATTCTTATTTATGGAGATAAATAGCTTTTTTCCATGATGAAAATATCCAGGAGTATATTAGAAATATAGGCAGTATTACAGCCAAGTACTGATAATTGGCTAAAGGCAGATAATGCAGAGCATGGAGCAATTAAAATATATGAAAAAAACCCCCAACTATGAAAGTGCAAAGTTCTGACTTTTCAGTAGCACTGAGGAGGTTTGCTGGTACTGTGATCCTTCTAATGGGCAGATAATGGTTGCAGGGGTGAGTGATGTCAGAACCTCTTCGTGACCTGGAAATGGAATTGTGCCAATTACTGACTTGTAGAATCACAGAATATTCGGAGTTGGAAGGGACCCACAAGGATCCAACTCCTAAGTGGCTGACTTTGCTGTGTGAGTCCACAGGAGGATTCCAGTGTAGGGACTTGCACTGTTTTCCCTTGACAATTGTCATTGTTACGTGTTTTGGGGCAATATTAGTAAATGCAATGAGTGGTGCAGCTCCATCTGCCTTTCCTAATGAAGAAATCCTCCCAGGGTGTCTATATACATACCTTTCTGATGGTGTTGGTGATGAAGATGGAAACCAAATGTTGAAAAGTTTTACTTTATTTGGGTAGTCCTGCCGTGAGTGGCAGCAGCAGTAGTAATTACCTGTGAGTTAAGTGATGCCAGGCCCAAGGAAAGGTGTGACATCAGTCATCAGTGCTTCTCTTGCAGCCAAAAAGCGAAAACTGTGTCCTGGGCTGCATCAGCAGGGGAGCAGCTGAGGAGGGTGGGCACTGCAGTGGGCTCAGCATTGTTTGGCCACACCTGAAATAGGATGCAAAAATTGTTTTTGCATATGCTTAGAATCATGGAATCACAAAATGGTTTGGGTTGGAAGGGACCTTAAAGACCATGCAGTGCCACCCCTGCCATGGGCAGAGACACCTTCCACCAGCCCAGCTTGCTTCAAGTCCCATCCAGCCTGGCCTTGGACACTCCCAGGGATGGGCAGCCACAGCTTCTCTGCCCAACCTGTGCCAGGGCCTCACTCCCCTCCACAGGGAAGAATTCCTTCCCAATATCTCGTCTAACCCTGCTCTCTGACAGTTTGAAGCTATTCCCGCTTGTCCAGTCATTCCATGTCCTTATCCCAAGTCCCTCTCTTGCTCTCCTGGAGCTGCTTTAGGCACCAGAAGGTGCTGGAACATCTCCAGACCCCTCTCTTCTCTGAGCTGAACAATTCCAACTCTCCCAGCCTGTCTCCAGAGCAGAGGGGCTCCAGCCCATCTCCATGGGCTCCTCTGGGCTGGCTCCAGCAGCTCCACATCATTCCTATGTTGAGAACTCCAGATCTGGAGGCAGCTGTGCAGGTGGGGTCACACCAGAGCAGAGTAGAGGTGAAGAATCCACTTGCTTGACCTGCTGCCCACCAGCTTTTGCTGTGGTCCAGGACAGCTGATTTTCTGGAATACAGGCCCACATTGCCACGTAATTGGTATTCCACATCTCTGCATTACCCACACATAGAGATCTCTGCTGTATTGCTATATATTGCCTATCTGGTGTGATTTCATCATTCAGCCCTGCTGTGTGTAGTTGTGTCCCCTCACAATTTATTGGTTGTCTGCATTTGAGACTGAGTTATCCCACAGCTGAGGTGGGGCTGTTCACTCCTGCTCCTTTGGCAGGGGGATAATTAAAATTAGGAGAAAGAACTTTGCAGAGATTTGCTGTTGGCTCTGCAAAGACAGGAAGGGGTGAGGAAGTGCAAACCTTCACACCTTGGTGGTGATGCAGGGTGAGGTTTTTAATTGCATTAACCCCATCAGCAGTGCAGTTCCCAAGGAGCAGCAGGAGGGATGAGGAGGGGTTGTCTCTCCTTGGTGAACACTGGGAAGGTCAAACACCAAGTCCTGCTGCACTTACACTGTGAGATGTCACCTCTTGGTCCTTGCATCAATGACTTGGCTGCATCTCCCAAATGAAGGCATCAATGGGCTCCTTCCAGCCTAAAATAGCTTCAATTTAGCCATTTTAATTCTCAATAATCAGTATTGTTTCCTGTAGCCTGTTGTTATCAGCTGAATGCATCCTTTCAGATATATGATAGAAAATGCGATCAGAATATAAATGCTGAATTAATTTGAAATCCATTAGGTTTCATATAGCAGTGTCCCTATAACAGTTGGAAATATTGGAGAGAGGAAAACAACATAAGCTATTGCTGCAGAACAAATATTGGCTTTAGCCACTTCTGGAATATTAAAATGTCTTTCTTATTTTGAGTAGCTGAACTGTATAGAGAGAACTATTTGTATCAGCTCAAAGGGGAAGATAACTCTAAGCATGGGCAATTATGTATATTTGCAATCGAGGGGAAAAGTGTGGTTTATTTATAAAGGAGTTTATATGCATGTATTAGTGAGTAGGTTTTACATCCAGATAGTTCACTTGAACACTTCATGTTATTTTATTTTTGCTGAAAAGAGTTTTGAGTAAATAATGAGGAAATTCATGCAAGTACCAATGTATTCGCAGCTGTATTCTCTGAGATTTTAAAATGTTAAAGAGAAAATATAGAATCCCAGAATGGTCTGGGTTTGAAGGGGCCTTAAAGATTATCCAGTGCCACCCCCTGCCATGGGCAGGGACACCTCCCACCAGCCCAGGGTGCTCCAAGCCCTGTTCAACCTGGCCTGGGACACTTCCAGGGATGGGGCAGCCACAACTTCCCTGCCCAACCTGTGCCAGGGCCTGCCCACCCTCTCAGGGAAGGATTTATTCCTAATATCCCATCTAACCTTGCCCTCTGGTAGTGTGAAGCCATTACCATTGTCCTGTCCCTCCATGTTCTTGCCCAAACTCCCTGTTCAGCTCTCTTAGAACCTCTTTAGGCACTGAAAGTTATCCTAGTGCTATATGTAAAAAAAAAAAAAAAAAAAAAAAAAAGAAAGGAGGGAAAAAAGGAAAAAATTTTTTTTTTNTATATATTTTTGTTATTTTTTAAAAATTAATTAAAAACCATAATGAAGTGGAATTTAGGACAGTTTAAGGTTCACTCACAAATAATTATATCAAGCTCACTTCTCTTCCCCTGATAATAAAGTATCTGATCCCACCAAAGCCCCTTGAGCAGTGGCTCAGTGATCACCCAATCCATCTGGAAAACTGAAAGGAATAATCCATAGCCAAAATAAAATATTGGCAATAAATCCTTAAAATACAGAGGTCAAGACCCGACATTATAGTATCTAGTGTGCTTTAAGCCTCCCTCTAATTAAAAATACAATCTTCTAGAACTAGCAGTAAAATTCACCTCCCCTTGTTATCACATTGATCATTGTGGACATGTAATTAAGATTCACTGTGTTTAGCTTCAAATTTGCATACACTAAACACTCCAGTTCTCCAGCTTACCACCCAAATGCTGGGAGATTACACCCTGAATTCTGGTTTTACTCTATTTATTGGGTTCTTGAAGCTGTGGAAAAGTTTGAACCTAATGCAAGGTAATCATCCTTCTGTACTCAGTGGAGGGATACAGAGAGTGAAAAAGGAGCCACGGATGATCTAAGACACCTCTTTGTGATGGGATGAATTACCCCTTGGATCTGTCAAGTGTAATGTTCTTTTATTCTCTCTTTTTTATTTAAATAATATCACTTAGCATAATATAAAGTTGGATTTTGAAACTCCCTTTAACTACTCAGTTTTTAGAAAAGAAGGCATAGAAAGTATATGGATGACGATAATTGCATTCCTCACAAATAAAGAATTTAATATTACTTATCTGTCTTTCTGCCTTTTGTCTATAGATGTCAAAATACATGATAATGGATGAAAAATACCACTATTGAGTTTTGCAGATAGGGAAGCTGAGTGCTGGCTGTTTCTTTACTCAAAGTCACACAAGTCTACAGTAATACAGTTATTTTCCCATGTCTAATGCTTTGTCCACTTAAACTTGCTACTTCTAATAACTTTTCAACCCAAATGGGATTTCCATCACACTCACAACTTTAGGCTGAACCTCATATCAAATCTGTAGCACTATTAAAAAAAATAATTTCTGAAGGACTTTCTTATTCACAAGGTCACATTTAAACAGATGTTTTATGAAATTACCATTTCTTGGGGGTTTTATAGAAAAAAAAAATCAGCTTTTAGCATCCCCTTCTTTCTTTCCAAGAATACTTTTTTTCTTTAAGCAAATACTTTTTGTGCTTAATTCCTTTGCTTGATGTTTTCTTTCTTCTGATGCTTTGCAGCTGAAGGGCAGCTACTGCAGTAAGAACTTGTAGGGAAGATTTTCCAAAGGCATTTTGGTATTAAAAATGAGAAGGCAGTTTTAAAACAGAGAGAAAACTAAAGATAAACTTGTAGTCATCTTAACAGTTGTGAATTGTTGCAGTTCTTACAGCTTTTATTCATGTTTTGATACTTGGAATCACAGAGGTCGGAAGAGAGTTTTGAGCTCATTGAGTCCAACCATCCCCCAGCACTGCCAAGGCCACCACTGACCCATGTCCCAAAGTGACACATCCACATGGCCTTGAAACCCCGTCAGGGATGGGGACTCCATCCCTGCCCTGGGCAGCTGTGCCAGTGATGGACAACCCTTTCCATGGTGAAATTTTCCTTTACATGCACAACTTGTGGCTGTTCCCTCTGCTCCTGTCCCTGTTCCCTGGAGCAGAGCCCAACACCCCCACCCCGGCTCCCCGCTCCTGGCAGGGATTGCAGAGCCAGAAGGTCCCCCCTGAGCCTCCTTTTCTCCAGGCTGAGCCCCCCAGCTCCCTCAGCTGCTCCAGACCCTTCCCAGCCCCATTCCCTGCCCTGGACACAATTATTCCTTTAATTTATATCCAGATATATATTTTTATATCCACATCCCACAGATATTTTTACCTCTTTCCTGTTGCCAAACCCACATCAGATGCCATCTATCCTCCTCTCAATTTTCATCTACCACAGATTTCCTGGTCCTTTTCATTTCTTCTCACTTAATCACTCTTTTTGGGGGTGGAGTTTTCTCTAATAGCCAATCAAACAACTGGAGGCCATTCCCTCTCTTTGTTTTATAGTGTCTTTATCTTAAGGAAAAATCCTTGTCCATAAGATTTTTTTTCATATTCCTGAATCACAAAAGTTCTCCAGCACTTTCTGAATTGTTAGGGATAAAATCATGGAATTCCAACTTTTCAAACTTTTGATAGTTTTAAAAGATCTGCAGCTGCAATTTGGGGAGAAAGAAGGAAAAGTGGGTCCTGCAGTTGCTATTAAAAATCACAGTTTTACAGGGTAATGAGGCTCATGGACTTCAAAACTACCCTGCCTTTGTTATGGTGGAAACTGTCCGGGAGCTCCATCTGAAAAGAAATACTTAAAATGTGTAATTTTGTTTAATTTTGCATAATCAGCTGCATTGTGAGGTGACAGTCTTCAAATTTGCAGCCACAATCAAAGTGATTGAGGGACTGAATGAAAAGTTCAGTCCACAGGATACACACAGGTGTCAAAAATTGGGATTCTTTAATATTTTAATAAAATAATAATAAGTGTCTGCATTTTATAACAAAAGAAATGTGTAAAAGTTGTGTTGTTATTTTTCAGCCAATGTTTCAACATATGTGTGTCTAACTCTGTGCTCATGTGAGGAAATTTATAGCTTATGTAAATGCAGATATGCAAGGCACAAAAATATATATATAAAAATAGAAATATGAAGTGGTTGGCAGCAAAGATAAATATTTACTGCTTGAGGTATTTTTCAGCATTATCAAAAAAAAAAAACAAAACAGTGGAAATATTGCATCTGTTGTCCTTAGAAAATACCAGAAAATATTGCTGATTTATTTTGGAGGAGGAAGGAAGGGAAAAAAGATGAGGTGCTGAAAAATTGTATTCTTCAGGAGAAAGAATTGACCAAACAGTCATATGAAGTTTTTCACTTGCTGTAAGAGAATTCCTTCCACTGGTGTGGGTTTCAGGTTTTACATCTTCCATCTCTTCTCTGTGTACGTGCTAGACAGAAATGGACTACTGGGGTTTTGACAGAGGGTTTGTTGTATTTTTAATTCTTTTCCTAACAGAAAATACCATCCATTATGCTGGTGTAACTTCCTCCTTATATAATCTATATGGAATATACTATACTGTATGTCCTATTTTCACTTTTTGATGCTGTATTTTGCACATCATTTCCCAGCCTTTGACCTAAAATAACGATGTTGTCTGTGTATCTTACATTTGAGTTTAGAATTTATTGGCAGTTTTCTCAGTTTTCTCCGTGGTTTTACAGTGTCCACAATTGCGTTTAATTCTCTTATCTTTTAAACTGAATTAATTACACTGAAAGAATACACACTAAACAAAAGAACGCCCAAATCTTTAATTTTCAGTAATCAACTAGTTCTGCTTTTATGAATTCAAACTATCTTTTTTTTAGCATGATGATGTTAAACAGATAACATTAATTAATTCCATCATTATAAACTAAAAGCTAGAAACATCTCAGGAGGTTATTTAGTTCTTTCCTCTGCAGTACAGAAATTTAGGCACAAAGGTCTGGTTGTGAAAAATATATGATGAGAGATGTAATAGGGTGGGGGGGACAGAGGGGACCCCCAAAATTAAACCTTGGAAACTCCTGAAATGGATGGCCAGATGTAAAGAGGAAGTTTCAGCTTCCAGGTTAAATGACAGGACATAACTTGTCTTCTGAGATTAGCTCAGTTGGTTAAAACTTGGTTGTAATAACGCCAAGGTCATGGGTTCAATGCCCTGTGTGAGCCATTGACTTAAGGGTTGGACCCGATCATCCTTGTAGGTCCCTTCCAACTCAGAATAGTCTGTGAGTCTGTGATTCTAATTAAAATTATTTAAGCCTTTAATTATATCCATTGTTCAGTGATTTATGTTCTGAGGTAAACCCATATTATGTAGTGAGTGATGCTCCTTATTTTGTGAATTATACAAATTGAAGGATTACAGCTGAAAACAGGAATGGTCATCAGGGAAAGGAAAATCCAAGAAACCTTGTGAGTCAACTCCAGGGTTCTGCCTTTTGATGGTAAATAATTATGCCTAATCTTTTTTTTTTGTGGTACTTGTCAAGGTGTGCAGCCTTTTCCCAGTGCCCAGTCTGGGCTCCTTTTCTTCTGGCAACTGCTTTGGGGAGTGTAATAAATATGAGGTACTTCTGATGTATGATCTAAGCAAACATGGCTTCTGGATCTGTCTCCCCTTTGACTGGTGTTGTGGCCAAGTTTTCTTAATAAAGGTTGGAATTATCCAAGTGTGAGATATCCCTGTTCAATTTTCCAGTGCTTGCTCACGATGAGGGTACTGCAGATACCTCATGGAGGCTGAAAATACTGGATAATTAAATTGTAGCTTGAGTTTTCCTAAAAAACTGTGGCATGTCCACACAAGAAATGTGGTTTGTTTGTTTTTTTTTTTTTTTAATGCCCTCCTGTGCTTCTCCAGGGATTTTTTTTTTTAATGTCTGAAATGGGAATTCCACTTTCCATACAACTCCTGTAGCATCACTGTATTGCATGAATCATAGAATCATAGAATCGATTGGGTTGGAAAAGACCTCCGAGATCATCAAGTCCAACCCTTGGGCCAACTCCACTCCCTTTACCAGATCATGGCACTCAGTGCCACGGCCAAGCTCAGCTGAAAAACCTCCAGGGATGGGGAANTTTCTATAAGAAATATGTTTCTAGATTGGGTAGTTTTGGGCCACCAATAATTGTTTTGACAAAGAAATTCTAATCAACTCAAGTCAGTAGGAAATTGTGATCCTTATGATAAATTGGAAAGGTTTTAGCCAGCGTGCTTCTGGCAAGCCCTTGCAGGAAAGAATACAAATAATGGTTTTCTGAAACTTATAATTTGGGCAAGAACAAGCAGGTTAGCTTGAGGACATCTTGATGGCTCCTAATTCTTGGATAAATTTCAAAGAAACATTGCAAATTATGAAAGTGTTAGGGTTATTAGGAGAACAGCTGGGGAAATGCATGTCGTGAGGATTGTTAAATGACCTTAATAAAGGGATTGATGCTGTTCCCTCGTATCTTCTGACAATTCTCCAGAGGACCTGGGGGAAATATTCAAGTCATCATCATACAAAACTGAGGTAGGGATATTAAGTTGTGGGGATATATATTCCAAAACAAGAAAAGCTTGAGGTTTTTTTCCCCAGAAAAGCAAAAAAGAAACTGATTGAAGGGAGTCTAGCAAGAAGTGAGTGAGGATTTTATTGGTTTTCCAAGTGATGTTTGGAGATTCACGTGTTTGCCTTCCACTTTCAGTCACATTCTTGGTATTTATGTCACTTAACTTTCTCTTTCTTATTGTCTTCTTCTCCTTTCCCCCCGTTTTTGTGTCTTTCCCTTTCTCTTTTCTTCTTCTTAGGTGTAAAACAGCAGCAGAAGAATATCTACATGTGCCTCCTAAGATGTACTTTTTAAAAACAAAACATAATGCTGAGTTGTATACATCCCTTTTCTCTTCAAAGCATACAAAATATTCCACTTGCACTATTTTTACTTAGTGCCACAATTCAGCCACCCTTTAAAAGGTTGTAGCAGTTTCAAAAAGATGCAACAGCACCTGGAAAATCTGGAAGTATTGAAGAACATGAATTGGGGCAAAAAAAAAATAATAGTGGATAAAATAGTAGTACAAGTGGATAAAAAATTAGGTAAGCAAATTACAATGTGGTGAAAATGGGGATGTCTATTGGAGTTACCAGAAATGCTTTGGAGGCCCATTGCAGTAGATATCACAAGATCCTAAAGAAGGAATTCTGCTCTAAAGAACAAACCCTCTAAAGCAAGTCAGGAGTAAAGGGCTTTTTCAGTCTAATTATGAAGAGCTGAGCTACAGGAAAGAAAACTTTTTGCTGATAGCCCCTTAAATAACTTCTTGCTGCACATGTAGCCCCATCAGAGAGAACAGCAGTTCAATTGCAGCTGTTTAATTCTTTGTTTCAGAACCCAGAACCGTGTCCCAAGCCAGGCAAGGTGCCTGTTCATCAGCGAAGTTCTTAATTACAACCCCAGGATTTTGTCTTTTCCTTGCAACAATGATGTTGCCACCTTCACTGCTGGCCAGATTTTGCTTTTATGTCATTAAGTAGCAGTGTAATAGCTCAGCACTGTCTCAGCTTGTGCTTAGTCTTTAATTAGTGTTGGTGTGGAGAGGACGGGGCAGCTGTGATGCCGCATTGGTGCCAGCACGTCCCACAGCACCCTGGGCCCCTCTGGGAGGTTTGTGTGTAAGTACCGACCCTGCCAGGCTGCCCCCTGGTACCTGTAGGCAGCAGTAGGAGCCATGGTAGGGAATATCTTCCTTCCTGTACTCCAGGATTTAAATACCATGGAGGTGCCACTCTGTGTGGATTAAGAAAGGATGGATGTGCTGGTGGCTGCAGTGTGGGAAGTGAGCAAAGCCCTCAAGTGCTACAGCAATCTGGAGAACCACACAGAAGTCCAAGGTAGTCTTTTCACCTGTGTTAGGTCATTTTAAGACCTGCATTTTCAATTTTACTCTTTTTTTTATTTTTTATTTTTGTTGTTGTTATAATTTGCTCATTGCAAGAAAGTTGGGGCACTTCCCCTTTCTCTATAAATACACTCTGCTAAAATAAATTGTAGCATCTCTCTGTCCTCTAGAAAGAGACTGCAGCCATTCCTGAGGTGGTTACTGTCCTCAGTGAGTATGGATGAAGAGAATAAAGCAGGTGGTGATGAGTTTGCTCACAGCAATCAATTCAGATGATGTACTCCCAGCAGCAGAGAGGTAAACCCAGCGCAGGGCACAGCAGGGATGTTTGGGGTAGGGGCAAAGGGCACTTAAACAGAAACAGGATTTGAAAATAGCAGCCCCATAAAGCACTGTTGGCCTGTGTTCACAGAAGACACAGAAATGACAACGAGGGGAGCAGGATGGTCTCAGTACAGTCACAGCTTAGGGCATAACAGGCAAAGGGAAGATGTTTTCATGGACCATTTCACTCACATGGAAGTGGGGTAATGGGTGAAATGATGTAAAGATGAGAGATAAGTGGGGTAGAGGAACATTTGGCCCATCCCTTGTGTTCCATGAGGACTGGGTGGCTCAGGAAAACAGCAGCACGAGGTGAGATTGTGAGGCCATGGATGGAGATCATAAAATCAAATATAAGGGAAAGGCTGTTCCATTAGTCAGCCAGGAGGCTGAGCTTGGAGAAAAGAAGAAAAGGAAAAAACACCCCGGCAGAATAATGCTGGAAAATTGGTGTAAAGGGAGAGGTAATAGAGAACTTGCCTTCTGTAGCCCCAGGGAACTGTGTTTTTATGGAAGGCTGTGTTTGATGGGGACATTTTCCACCAGCAAGGCAGAAAACAAAGCCCATGTAACATTATTTTTGATGTTCTTTCTTCAGGTCTGCCTTTGCTGTCCAGAAAATATCCCTTAATTTTTCAGGCTCAGAATATATGTGTCATATAATTTTAAGTATCCAAGAGGATATTGCAGAAGTGCAAGAACAGATGGAATCCTTTTTTCCTTTTGAGCCAAGCCTACCTCTGCTTCACTCACCCACTTGAACATTGTTTTTCTGTGGTTTTTTATAACACATGCCCTACTTTATGGTTGCATCTAAGTGGATGGAATTCTATGATTTATTATAATCAAAATCAACAGTTTCTGAACATTTTCTTCTGCAACTTGAAAGACTCAGCTATAATTCCTACTATGCATCTACTTAAATCATGGTGCTGTTTTCTCTCTTGCTATGAGAATGCTGTTTAACTCCTCAAATGGAATAATGGACTTTCTTGAACAAGTAACACCTTTTTTTTTCTTACTAAACTTACTTTAAAAATTACTTTAAAGTACTTTTTTATGTATAAAAAAGTAATGTTGTAAAAAACAATTTGGGGATACTTTAGTCAGGATATAGGGGAGACTTCTGCCATATATAGAAAGCTGAGGGGTAAGGACAGGAAGAAAGAAGTTCTTCAAACCAGAGGTTTTTTGCAGATATAGGTAGGACCAGTGGAAAAAGAACATGTAAGAAGGGCCTTCCCATGGAATAGGAAAGGATTAAAAATTACATTCCATTTATCTTGATAAAGGATATGTAGGCATAGTATTAATAGTGGAAAAAAAATAGTATATTTATTCTGTTCAACTTTCCAAACTTTTTTAGACTTTTCCAAACCTCTTCAACTCTTCCAAATTTTTCCAAAAATTTGGCCAGAGTATATAAAGAACTGGGGCTTTCCATTCACATTTCCTACCCAGTCTCAAAAAAGCCTGAAATGTGAGTTGCTACCAGCTGCATCCAGGTCTATGTGTCACTACCCCATGGCCTGGGAGGGTGACACCTCTGGGGACTTCATTTCTCTGGGCAGAGCAATGATGATGTTCTCTAAAATACCCATGTGCATCAGCTGTGGTGTTCATGTGGCCAAATTAGAGCTTGAAAATGCCATTTTTGGTGATTGACTTCAGTTCCTCCTTGTCATGGATCCATCAGCTGTGTCTGCTGTGGAAAATGTTTGAGTCATGTGGATGTCCAGGCAATGTCCTTGAAGTCAACAGGCTCTCATGAGACCAATACTCTGGTGATTGTCTTCACCGTGTTCTGTGCTCTCAGGAAAATCCCAGAGAGTAGAATTTTTGACTCCAAACTCTAATCCCCTCATATTGTTTATGATCCCTCCACATTCAGCACAATTATCTCCTAGTCCACAACAACTGCCCACAAAGGCTGGACTGTATCTTCAGAAGAAGCCTTCCTTTTTTTCCATGTTTCCAAAGACATCCCAGCTAACTGGCTTAGGCTGGATGCCTCCATTCTCCATGATGAAATTAAGACAACCTTTAATCTGTGGATTTTTTCATATGCAAATAAATGCATTAATGTTTCATTTTCATCTCTTTTTTTCCCATAAAAGCAATAATTAGGTATGAGCCAGAGCTGGTTGAGCTGCAACACACAAGTACAGAGCACTTCAGTAGTCAGAAGGAAGAGAAAAAGGATAGGTACTGGCAGCACAGAAGGCAAAATTGGGGATGTGTAATCACATTTTATACTTTACTCCTCAGAGATTGTAATGACCTAAAGCACTCAACACAGCATCCATCATTTCCTAAAAGAAAGTAACTCCAGACTATGCAGTATTGTATTTTTTACTGGAAATGAGGAGAATTCTAGATCTGTGTTTGGTTCCCAGCTCTTCCCCCACCCTTCCCTTTTCTGTAGCAACTCCCAGCTGCCTCCTGGGAACATTCCTGGAGATGTTTCTAGTACAGAAGGAGGTCAATTTGGAAGACCCCGTTTTTTGAATTAAATCCTTTTTTATGACACTTTATGCCTATTAATTAGATGAGTCATAGAGTTGATTCATTGTAGAGTTTACATTTACAAATAGTCATAAAAGAATTACTCAAAGACCATGAGCTAAATTTCTAAATGAAAGTTGTCCTCTAAACACATAATAAAATGCTAGAAATTATTAAAAAATGAAACCAGAAAACAAAAAAAACCCAAATAAACCATGAAAAAAACCTTCAGCATAATTAAGAGAACTGCAAGAAAGAACATCAGAAATGTATAATGGCAGTGAAAGTGTAAGGAAAGAAAAATAACATAAAAACATGAATTCCTATTCCCAATTCCTGAGATGCTGTGATGACTTATAGTTATGTAGTAGGTGTGAACAGATAACATCACTCTGATGTCACCATTAAATATGATTCATAACACTTGCTTTCAAACACTTACTTTTTTTATATTAATAGAACAAATTTCATGGGATCATTATAAAAATTGGAGGAATATAAACTCACTGGCATTAATAAATCATATGATATTGCACAGTTATGTGGAATTGAGGCACTGTTTACATTTACTTAGAAAATATCATTGACTATCATATGTCAGGAGAGTTAAATTATAATGATTATGTTTAATAAATGTGAGTTTTGGTGTGGAAAAAAAGGAGCAAAGAATACTAATGACTGAAAATTATAATGGAAAAATAGGAGTTCCATTTGCTTTCACCAATACGGATTTTCCCAGAGGAAAGAGGTAATTTTAAAAAAGTAAAAGTTAATTGATTTTTGTGGACAGAACCCTGATCCTTCTGGAATGATTTACATAAATGGGTTTATTGTTAGTTTTAGGGCAGGGTGAGCTGCACTTGAGGAAAGGATCAGTTTGCCCCCATGGCCTCTGCACATTTGGGAAAGAGAAAGACATTTCACTGATTAAACCTCCAACCACTTGCACCATCAAAGGTAGAGAAAAGAACAGTTTGTTGTTTGTTTTTTGGTTTTTGGTTTTTTTTACTGCAGACCTTGATTCCTCCATCTTGGGACATTTTATCACAGTAGAGTTGGCATTTGCTTGAGAGAACTAATTTTTTCACAATGTTGTGCATTGTAGGAGGTGGCAAAGTCAAGGCCAGCACTGGGGATGGTCAGAGCAGTCAGGCACTCAGAGCCAGGTGGAACAAGTCTTTTGTTTCATGTAACTCAGAGTACAAACCAGGTCTGTTTTTTTACATCTACTCAGCATCAACAAAACTTGGTAATTCAAAAAGCATCTTGGTGAGGAAAATTATATGAGAGCTGCAATTCATGAGAGCTTCTGTCTTGTCCTTGACCTTTACATTTCAACACTTCCACAGGCTGCTGGAGTTTGTTATTAAATGCCAGCCTGGAGTTATGAAGGAATGAAAAATTATCAATTACACAAAGAATTGCCTTTCAAATGAAGATCAATACAAATCCTCGTGTTGAGGCAAGCAGAGCTACATGCAGAAGCATTCAAATTTGGGAGGGGAGGGAGATAGTTGTATCTGCAGGAGGAGCACTGTGGCCTCTTGGGAGACAGAAAGCTCAAGGAAGGACAGATAGTCACCAGAATACTTCTAGTTTCTAGATGTGCAAACAGGAAAGGGAACTTGGGCTGTGATGACATGAGCCATCTTTGGGGGTTTTTATGCAATCATCCCAGAGAAGTTCATCTCTCAGGGGCTGGTGGATGTGTGATAGCAGGCACCCCAAGGTTTGTGGGGAAGGCTACAGCTGAGCTGGCTGTAGTGGTGCAGGGGTTATTGGGGAAAAAACAGGCAATTTTACTTCCAGGGAGTTTGAATCAGTTCATGTGGTTTCCACATCCATCTCAAGATGAGGATGTAGAGCCCTAAAAACGCTCTGGCCCCATTATATATAACTATAGGCACTTCAGATACTTATCAGAGCAGAGGCCTGTATTGTAAATACATTTCTATGCTCAGATTCAAATGGCTTTTTCCCTCCTTGTTAATAATTACTACATTCCTCCACTCTTTATTCTCCTGCTTTATTGCGCTGATGTTTACTGTGAGCCAAAAAAATACTGCATTAACAGATATACAATTTAGGTATAAATTTATTTGGGGGAAAAAAAAAGAACTCAAGTGATGGCAGCCCTAAAACTCCTTAAAACTTTTAATATACCACCTGTGCTCCAGGTCTCGTTGTGTACAAGAGTCTTTGCAGTTGGAAATTGTGTTTTCTGCTCTAAATGGAACTACATTAAGCCCTGATCTGATTTGCTCTGGAAAGGTGCTTGAAGAGTTTGGAGGTAAAAAATACTCCCTAAGCACCATGAAGTAACATAATTAGTAATAAATATTACTTGAGCAAGAAGGGCTTAGGAAACTTGGAAGAGAGCATGAGGAAGGCATGAGATATTTTCACCAAGATGCTGACTCTCATATCTGGTAAAAATCTTCATTTTAATATGTTACAGTATGATTTTAATTTGGTCAGAAGTGTTTCTCTCAGGTGGCTTTGAGATTGATTTGAGTTTGCTTTCTTTTTACTTTTGAATTTTGCATTGTGCCAATCAGGATCCTCCTTCTTGCCCAAGAATCTGCAGCCAAACTTGGATTGCAAATCTGTGGCAGGGTGTAAGAGCCCTTACTGACTGCACAGATTCAATATATTGTCTGATGTTGATGAAGAGAAATAAAATGTTTTCAGGGAAATCTCTTCTATTCTCGGGACAGACATATATGCAAATACAATGAAAACACAATTACTATTTGTGTTTCTTCTAATTCAGGTTGTCAGTTAATGCTGTATTTGAAAAAACTGGCACATTAGCTCCTATTTAGAATTGATAGGGTAAGTAATATTTTTAAATGATTTTCTGAAGGTTTTCTAATGCTTTACAATTCTTACAAGAAAATGCCATGGTACAAGATAGACTATTAACTGTTTGGTCTTCTGCTATTCATCAAAGATATTCCATCTTGGAAATGGCCACCAAAAATTAAAAGAGTGTATCAAAGTTGGGAAAAGTTACAGCAATTTAAGAAATTCCATCATTTTTCTATTCTGACCTGCAGATTACTGGTTATAAAATATGGTAATAGAACAAAACATATGAGGACACTTTTAATTATCTTGAAAACCTTCAGAAATAAAGGTTTCTATTAGATGTCTGTCTGGTATTATTTTTCTTAAGCACGTTGGAAAATTGCATCTGAGATGAGACAAATGCAGCTGCACATTTAAATTAAGATTATCTTCAGGCTAGTAATCTCGTTTACTGTTCAGCAATTTTAATTCAAGTCAAGACAGTACAATTAGTGTCATCATCCTGCTGGTATTTCTCATTGCTTTATGGTTGTATTTACTGTTAAGACAAGACAACTCATTTCAAGCATAAGTCAAGATAATACATTATTAAAGGGAGAATATGTCAGTAAGTATTGCTGGTGCAGGCTGATGAGCTGGACTTCCCCTCAGACATCGATTCTGTCTTGGCTCTACCAGGAAGGTCTCATTAAATCACTTGACAGACTTAATAAATTTCCATTTCAACATGGAGATTAATTTATTTCAAATGACATTCTGGAAAGTAGTTGTTTTGTTTTTTTTCTTTCTTTTAATTGCTGTCTTAAAATTGTAGCTGTTTAAAATATTTAAATTATAGGTATTAAATTTTAAGAAGTATTCTGTATGATAGATTTTTTTGCCCCCAACAAGCAGGGGTTTTGTTGTTACCTGTCTGGACTGTGTTTAAGGTGCTGTTTGTTCTGAGTTCCATAAATTGCAGCTTCTCTGAATATAAAAGTCACCCTTTTCAGGTCTAGACAATGGCCAGTAGTTTGGAATGCACTTTGCCTTCCCAACTCCCATAGGCTTGAGGGAGGTTTATTAGTAATATTCTTTATTTTCTACATCTGCATTATGGCATCCCANTTTATGAAAATGCTGTTTTTTCTGTGTGAGTCTGTGGTCTGTGCAGACCTGGTGCTTCCACTTCCGTTCTATCATAGAACCACTCCAGTAATGTTGCCTTTGCAAAGGACTGTGAGGAGCCCATTCCAGGTTTGTCCTGGAGCTGCTCCCCTGAAGATACTGCTGTGATAGTCAGTAATTTCACGACTACGGAGAGGAGATCTGCCCACTGTACAATCTGTTCAGCCAGACACAGTGCAAGCAGGAGGGAGCTTTTTACAAGGAAAAGCAAAGATAGGAAGGAAAAAATCCAAAGCACGGGGAGGAATCTTAAAGAAAAGCAGGAGAGTTTAGTTGTATTTGAATTGCATGTTCAGTGAATAGTTTAGAGCCAGGTTTGTAAATGTCCATGTTGTTTAGAAATATGTAGAGAGCCAGAGGGGCATGACTATGTGCTGTTGTTTGGTGGGCAGTGAACTGTGCGAAAGTGTGTTGTTGTCAGAAGCATCTCTAGTTTCTTACCATAAAGTGTTTAATGTATACCTGATTTTAAGCTTTTAGGCTGAGTAATGGGATTGATTTGAGTGGACTGTTCTGTTTTTACCTTGCTGCTCCCAACGACCTTCCTGCTCCAGCAGACAAGGCATGTGGTGCTATCCAGACCCTGAAGTGCACTCAGAGCTAAGTGATTGTGTGTGATACACACACACATCTCTGTCTCTTCACATATACATTTATGTATGTTTTCATAATTGATAATATTATAGAAAGGCTTCCCTGCTCTTATATAGATTTTGCTCTATGTGTATTTGTGAACCAACCCTGCATAAAGTGATTTTTACCTTGGCTAATAAATATGCTTTGAGAAAGATGATCCTTTTCCTATTCGCAGTTTCTTCTTTTTGGATTATGCAGTGTTGGGTTTAACAGAGAGTGTCTGGGTAAAAGGAGAGAATGGTGGACAGAGAATTCCATGGAGCTCGGAGAATTCCATTGTGGCAGAGTTTCTTGTGCCTCTTCTCTGTCAAGTTTTGCACCATTCATAAGATAATATTTTGGTACCTCAAATCTGATAATCCAGTTCTGTGGCAGTGGGTAAAAGTGTTGCAAAGTGCCAGGATTCAGCAGATGGAGCAGAAGATCAAACAGTTTCTAATTGTTTAGTGAGGGAGGTTTTAGCAAAAATTCCAAACAGGGATCACCTGTCAGTTATTTTCATTGTAACATATTTTGTGGGTTTACTGCTTTTTCTCTGTCTGTAAATCAAGCAACATGAATTTTGGACTTCTCTTTGCATAACTGGATGGATTGAGCATTAACCCTTCAACAGAGAAAAAAAAAAACAGCCGAACTTGAGAACATTTAAGTCTGATTCAAGATGTGCCCAATGAGCTTTGGACCAGCTAGAGTCATCCAAGAAAATAGATCCCAAATAAACTGAGGAGTTAATTTAAGAACCTCCCCTCACTCTGAAAATAAATCATCAGGTAAAAGCAGCACTTGCCAGAGCCATTCAGAGTTATGAGCCTGGATCTAGTTCTGATTAGTGCTGCAAAAGTAAAAAGAGGGAGGGAAAAGAAACGCTCAAGATACTTTAGTATTTTTGTGTTAATTATGCCATTTTATTTGACATCTCCTGTGACAAAGTGCAGTAGAAAAATAAGTTACTGAAGAATATAGTGGTTGGTGTAAAGCCAAAGAAGTGAGATTTGACTCTCATAAAGGAACATAAATTGCAGCATTTCAGTTGATTTTGGTGGGATTTAGACCCAGCTCTGTCCTAAAAGCTCAGTTTTTTCAGGTAACTGTTGGCATCCTTGGACAGACCACATTCAATCCCAAAGGGAACGTTCCTTCCTGAAGTTGAATTTTAAAGAATTTTGCCATCTGAGCTTATGTAAACTACATGATGGGTTCTCTGCTTTTAAACCTGGCCTAGACTGAAGGAAAAATAAGACCTTCTGTGGCCAGCAGAACTACTGATGTTGTCTCTTAGGAGTGTGGGGCTTGTGCTTGGCTTCCCTGGGGAACAGCCAAGGTTGACTTGACTTAAAAGCCCTTTTATAACAAACAGGATGGCTCCATTCTACTGTCCTGAATATGTATTTTCAGAAATTAGGCATTTTTGGAGTAATCATTAAGAGAGAGGGGTTCTTTTCTGAGTAGGATTGTGTTCAGTACAGCAAAGTCTGCAGGTTGGTTCCCATCAGCATTGCACGAGCTCACAAACCTTGGTGCCTGCAGAAAAAAACCAGCATTCATATTCAACAAATACACACCCACTGCCTTCATTTCCTTAATCTTAAAAGCCCTGTGTTTAAGATTTTAATTGGTAAATAAATATGTAGTTGTGATAAGGCAGTTGATTAGAAGTGTTGAGATTTATTGGAAAAGACCGTTTTATTTGGCTAGACATGTTTATCAGCTAGATTTGGATCCTGTGATGTTAAATGCTCTATACTGAAAGAAAATTACATTTCCTGCCCTAAGGCAATAGCTTCATTTATGTATTTTCCTAAACAGAATATTGGATGCAATTTGCTGCTGTTGCACTTTTTTTTTGACTTTTTAATCAAACGCTTGTATTTATTTCACAGTTATTTATGCAGTGAAATTATTTGAGTTACAAGATGACTAAGACTGTGACTTGAAATTTCTTGCATTTTGAAAGTGGTTGCCTGTGTAGGCACTGGGAAATTCTTATTAATTAACCTTACTAATAATTTTTATTAGTAGCCCCTTGCAAAGGTACAGTACCTGTGACAGGCAGAGTGTGAATGAATGTGCTCACCTGAATCAGAAATCCAGTCTCAGCTCTTCTCAGAACATGCCCCATTTCTCTGGTTAGTGAGACTGGCAGATACTGAGGAAAAAGATGAATAAATATTGAATAGAAATCAGTTTAAAATATTGAATAGAAATCAGTTTATATATATGTAAATAAAATATCCTGTCCACGTATACTGGCTGTATCATCTCCAAGGGACAGGGACAGAGACATTTTAGAAGGTTTGAACACTGGGGCCACCCCAAGGGTCACCAGTACAGAATTCAGTGTTTGATATTTTATGAGTTTTCCAGGAGCAATATACTCTCTCTTTAGGCAGAGCCAAGCTGTGTTGGTTTAAGGTACTTCAAATTGCATAAGTTTGCCTATGTAATAAAATATTATTTCCCTGTTTAACAATTAGGAAAATAAAAGTTAATAAATGACAGGGAACTATTAGGTTATATTTGATACCAGTCCACCACAATCATCTGAGAAATATCTTAGTTTGTTCTTAGTATAAGAAAATTAATAGAACTTTATATACTTTGACTACCAGAGTGTGGTTCACACAGGGTTTGGTTTCCATGTACAGTCTAAAAGTATCACAGAATCATGGAATGGTTTAAATTGGAAAAGACCTTAAAGACCCTCCAGTTCTAACCCCCTGCCATGGGCAGGAACACCTTCTGCTGGACAAGGATGCTCAGAGGTCATTCCAACCTGGCCTTGGACACTTCAGGGATGGGGAAATAAATCTAGAGATTATCATGCTGTGGTTGTGATTAGGAAAGGAACTAATTGGTTCAGCTTGAAGGATTTGTTCACATCTGGAATTATTTCTATTATTGATCAGTTCTGTCCCTATGGATTTCCTTTCAAAGGTTTTCCAAGTGGGCATGGAACAGATTGGTCAGTGATATGCAGTTCCTGTGTGTTAAGCTGTTTACAAAGACCATGATAACACTTGGAATTTGCTTTTAAAGCAGTGGTAGATTATTCAAAACAAAGTCTACAGTGAAGAGCATGAAATAGGTAAAAATGTTTTCCTTAGTTGGATGCCATACCTAGAGTGCATTTCACATAATATGTGTTTTCTTTTGACAGACTGAATCAAACACAAATCACAGAATCATAGAATGGTTTGAGTTGGGAGGAACATGAAGGACCATCTAGTTCTGACTCCCTGAGGGAACCTTCCACTAGATCTCCATCCATCCTGGCTTTGGACACTTCCAGGGGTGGGGCATCCACAGCTTGTCTGGCCAACAAATCAGTGCCAAGTGATCACCTCATAGATATTTCACAATTCAATAAACACAATGCTTAGACCAGTTTTAAATAAAATCAGTGAAGTTCAGTTCATAGCACATTCCACCAGGGAAACCTGCCACAGCTCTTCCCTGTATTTCTTTTGTGTTATACATCCAAGCAATGACAGCAAACTCAGGGGTTTTACCCTGGAGAAGGAGCAGCCTGTAACTGCTATTTCAGCTAGGGGTGAAATGTGTCAGTGTTTCTCTTGATGTGCATGAGGAAAAGTAATGAAAATCTGATTTTTAGCCCATTCTTCTTCATTCTGTTCCCCCCAGTGCTGATTCAGCCGAGCTGGGCTCTTGCAGGTACAAAGAGAAAGCTTTGCTCTCCCTGCACTTCACCTACTCTTTAGACAGTTCAAATTAAGCATCTCTGTGTTTTCCATATTGTCAGCAAAAGGAGGCAAGGGGATAATTTTATCCATTGCTTTAGGTGCCTGTGTTAGGATGGAGGAACCAGACTGGATATACATTTCTCTCCTGTCTAATGCAGTTATTAGGCACAACTTTAGAGTGACTTATATCAGGTAGTACAAATTTTGTGCTCCTTCCCATTCTCTGTCTTCAAGTCCTGCTTTTAGATCCTCTCTTTTGTGGGAATGTCCATCCCAAATTTATATGGCAACTCTTTATTCACTCTTACCAGCTTACAAGGGAACACTGCCAGTTTGGGCAATAGAATCACCTTAAAGATTATTGAATTCCATCCCCCTGCTCCATCTCTTGACAATGTTTTGTGAGGTGAATAAAAAGCCAGTTTAGGTCATTCATTCAGTTTTCCTAGAAAACTTGGATTTTTCTCCTACTGTGGCATTTCCAAATCTGCCAATTAAAAATCATCTGCTTTTTATCCTGGGAGTATATTCCACCTCCAAACAGACATCACTTGGCAGAGCTTGGAAGGTTTTAGGGTTCTTTTTGAATAGGTTCCAGCCAGTATTATGGTTATAGTAGTAACTTGTGTTATGGTATTATAGTTATCTCTAGAGCATTCTTAATTGTAGGTCTTGAAAGCAATATAATATTGCTCATTGAAGTTGACTGTTATCTTTAATATGGTCACAATTCTTGCTATGAAGTGTGAGTATACCTGGGATGATGACTTTCATCTTCCATGCTGTGCACACAGTGCTATAATTTTATTGTGTTAATTATATAATTTGGTTCTATAAATTGTGTCCAGGAATCTTGTTTTACAAGTAATAAAATTAAAACTAGTAAACTGTTTTATTTGCATCGTGGATATGTGAGTTCTATTAATGTAGCTGTATGAAATAGCTGCAGCTAATATTTATGTGTTAATATTTATAGATAAATGACATTTGCAATGGAAATTTGCTCTCAGATTTGCCATTATAATATAAAACTGACTTCTGCAGAATGTTTAATCAGCCTCACATATTGGCTTCTGGTCGTTTCATCCCTACAATTTATGTCTGTTTCCTTGTGAACCAAGTTCTTTATAAAAGACTTTGGTTTAAGTTAATTCTCTGTAACTCTGAGTTACATTTTCCAGAAATCAGTGTGCCAGATATTGCAATGTTTACATATGGGAAGAGCCTTGGTTTACAAGTGATCTTCCTTTAAACTTTTATGGAATTTTGTGTCTAATGTGTGCATGGCAAAAATGCTGGAATAATTTGGGGGTGTATATATTTATAAATTTATCAATCACCCCTATTTCCTGCTCATTAGTAAATAAATAAATACTTTAAATCAGGCATAGAATTCCTTCACAATTTGCACTCATGTATTGCAATTTTCATTTTAATTCTGTCACTACAGTAAGCACCCCAATGTTTTTGTGTTTGTCACCTCAGGGGCAATGAGAGCATCATGCAAAGCTTAGTGGTGGAAAAACCAAATGGTTTTGGCATCTGAGGAAGGCACAAGTGCCTGAATAAGCTCATAAACCAACTTGTGGGTAGAGAAGCAGTGGTGCTGCTTGTAAGATTGTCCAATGCTCACGTTGACACAGTTTGGGACAAATGCCAATCTCCAAAAAAAGGTTTAAAGACACCACAAGCTGTTTAAAAAGCTTGAAGCTGCAGTATGTATTATTTCATTTTTATATTGTTTTGGTTTGTTTTTATGTTTCAGAATCAGGTGCTCTGCCAAAGCCTATTTTGGTTTCCTTTCTGTTGGGTTTGACAGGAGTTTTATCAGTTTAGGTTGCTACTGTACTCTCAGATGTCTGTTATTCAGACTTCTCTCTGGGAGTGGGTGTCCTTTGGCCACTGGAACAACAGGAACAGTCTCCAAGAGATATCATCATAATCTTGGACTGCGCCAAATAACATGGAGGGAAATACCTCAATGTAGAATCACAGAATGGTTTGGGTTGGAAGGGACCTTTAAAACCCATTTAGGTCCAACCTCCTGCCATGGGTAGGGACATCTCCAACAAGTTCAGGTTGCTCAGAGCCTCATCCAACATGGCCATGAATGTTTCCAGGGATGAGGCAGCCACAAAATCCACATCATTACAGTGACCACTTGTTCTTCCACTCACACACTTGGAAGTTTGGTTTGGATGTGATGAAGCAGGTAAAGTTCTGTACCTACTTGGTCCAAGTGCACAATAAAGTGCTTTATTAGAACTGGGACTAAACTGCAAGCCTTGATAGGAGCCTTATTGCTTCTGCTTTCTGTGGTGATTCACAGCATTTCTTATTTGTGCTGTGCCTTGTTCTCCATGAATTATAATAGCAGATCTAATCAAACCCTACAATAAATACTGATATCAGTGACATTACATCAGCAAGGGGCATTAATACTCATTGCAAAAAAATGCTGGAAGATAAATTATTGGAGGAAGAATAGGCATTTCAGCTGATTTTATTGAGACACCAGAAATTAAAATACAGTGCAATATTGACATTAAAGTAGGCTCCCCTTTATTTGATTTGTTCTGTAATACAATCAGTAATTTCTCAGTAAATTTATCATACTTAGTATGTCAAGTTAGAAACCAAAATAAGTCCTCTCCAAACCCAGGCCAATTCCAGTGCTTAAATCCTTATTTAAAAATCCCATTCCACTGCAATATTTCTCCTTCTGTGTCTAGCAATTAAACAGAGCATGCTGACATTGCTGATCAAGTTATGAGTTGCTCTCGGGGTGCTGTCACCCACTGAGTGTTCCCAAAGGGCTCAGTTTGGTGCCCTTCCCAGCCCAGACACAGACCCTGCTGTGACCTGCAGATGGGCATTAGCTCAGCCCCTGGAAAATGTCTCACCTGCATCTGAACAGGCTTGACTTGAAGCCTGGGAGGAGTTAGGAGAGCCAGGGTAAGCTGAAAATGTATTCTGTTTAAATTTCAGAGAAAGGGAAGAGTAGGTGTTTGGGGACAGGCATGTGCCTTGAGTTTCCTCCAGGCTGCTATCTGGAGCATGCCAACATTTCTCTTTCCATGAGCCCATGTTCTGGAGGGGATCTGTTGTCCAGGGGATTCCCTTAGGCCATTGTAATGTTGGGTGTGTTTTATTCTGGCAGGAGGGAGCGTTCTGTCTGGGAGACAGGGAAATGAAGCGAATCTCATTTAGGGAAGCTGTGCTGGTGCCTCATTTCTGTATTGTTAAAGCACAAAATTAAATTCTTGGTAGCTCTGCAGTTTTATGTAATTACCACCATTTTTCACCGAGTGAGGGGGGAAAAAACTAAAAAAAAATGCTGTTGACATGAAGGGCCATCCAGTGATGCTGCAGGAGAGTGTGGCCAAGGCTCAGGTCCTCTAGAAGTACAAATATTGATGAGTTCACCCCCTCTTGCCCTTAATATTTTATTCCTGCAGTCTTTCATCTCTCTGACAACATTTCACTCTGAAATTCATGCTGGCCAGCACTGGGTTGCATGTGAGTTCCAGCAGCTGGATCTGACATGCTGTGAGGGGAAAAAATGATTCTCAGATTCATGATTCGTGATCCTGACTGACCTGACATTTGTGAGAGAATGAGATTTCACTGCTTTTTCTTCCCTGATGAAAAACATCCCATGTTTTCCATTATACCATCTCGATACCTTTAATGAAGTGTTGCAGATGTGCTCCCCAGTTCTCCCCTGGCATGTTTTGAAAGTGCAAAATGCAAAGCCACCAATAATCCCTTGAGCAACGTAGTTTTGGATTAGTTTTTTTTAATCTGGTGATAGTTTGTGTAGATAAAGGCTTTGTAGGTAAAGATTTCCACCTTAAAGCATAACTATGTTTACCAAAATGTTTTTCTTACCTGCACTGAGGAACTTCCTGAAGGAATTTCAGTCTTGCTGATTTGGATGCCTCTCAGCCTGACTTAAGCAGTGGGAACTTAAAAACTGATTTATCCCTTAAGGAGAAGAGTACCTGTTACCAAGTCTATTGTATGGAGGAGCTGAAAGCTCCATTGATAGATTATTTCTCAAAATCACTGCAAGAATTAAACAGCCTCACAAATTTAATAAAACAGGTATAAAGCTCTTTAAATGTTTAGAGTTGGAAAAAGGGGATGCAAGAGTTGAATGAGGAGCAGGAGAGGAGATGGAATCGTTACTTGATGACCAGTTTCTGAATGGAAATATGTGTAGGGAGTGCATTTTGTCTTGTATGTACTGAAAAAGAGAAAGCATTAGGAGGAGATTTTTACACCTAGTGGGACTTTTATGTTGTTGTAGACAGGAACAGAAGAGCAGGATTGATGCTCTGAGTGTAGGAAGCACATCCATTTCAAAATTTCCCTGCATTTAGCAGTGTAACCTGTTCTTTCCCCTTTAACATTTTGAAACTTTATTTTTGAAGGAATTCATTGCAATGCCAGTATAAAAATACTTTAAGCTATAATACAAACTCTGGGCTCTTTCCAGATATGATGAAGTCAGTAGGAGTCTTCCTACTGACTTTGGATGAGACTCATGGTTGCTCTCCCAGTAATTATTTATGCCTTCTGTAAAAGAAGCATTTTTTACACAAAAGTCTGACCCATCTACAGACTCTTTGTGGAGTTCTCAAGGTTTATTTAAGCCTCTCTAAGATAAGATACAACAGTACAGAAACCATTGAATTTCAGTGGGGTTTTTTGGTGTTGTTTTTTTTTTTTTTTAAGCTGACAGAAAGGGAAGAATTTTCTATTATATCCATCTTTAGACATTTGAATAAATTGCCTGATTGTTAAAGATCTAAGCATTCACACTCCAGAAGAACACTTGGTGTTAGTAAATGACGCAGGATGTTTTTCCCCCCAAACAGAGAACTGAAAAGAGAAGCAAATGTTCTGAAAATTAGTCACTGTAACCTGTTCTGCCTGGAAACAAGCTATACCTGCTTTTCTCCTTTATGGCCCCTTTTATGGCTTCCAGAATCATGTCATTTTTTGATAACAGCTTTCTGCCTGAGGTTTGTTCCCTGGGTTTTGATCTTGGTGAAAGCAAGTGCAAGGGCTTTACTTCTCCAGGGATGGTGAAACTTGGAGGAGAGCTCAGCGTCAAAGAGCAGGAGGGGCTGGAACAGCCAGGAAGGTCTCTCTGGCTTAAGGGATGTGAGGCAGGAGTATGGGAAGAGATCAGGGCTGTTATGGAAAGGTTTGGTGTGAATGGGCTCCATTGACATTGGGAGGGTTGAGTGGTAGATGTTTTTAGTGACAGAGAGAGAAACCTGGGCTAGTGGAAGGTGTCCCTGCCCATGGCAGGGGGTGGAATGAGATGGTCTTTCAGGTCTCTTCTAACCCAAACCATTCTGTGATTTTGTGATTCTATGATTTGGGAACAGCACAGGGTGGTGGGTGCAGTGGGGAGAGCAGTTTGAGATGTTGGGACATGTGGGAGGGGAGAGAAGTTGTGGTGTTTGCCACAAGTCAAGAACATAGAGGTAGAGACCAAAGATCTGCTTCTGAGAGTAGATTTAACAGTTCCTTAAGCCATCAATAAAGCAGGACAAGTGCTCTTCTCTTTTAGATTCAAGGAATTTTTGAGAAAAAGTTCCATCTGTGTCATCTGGTTTAATAATTCTTGGACTTGTTTAACTGCTTTTGGAGTTCTTTTATATATGGCTCCAAGATATCTATGACAAATGTTTGTGTGTGAGAAAGTATTTATTTTCCTCTGTCTAATCACTCAGTGCAGTTTTCCCCAAGGTCTTGTATAATGAGACCAATGAATAATTACCTTCTCTTCACCTTTTCCATTAAGTTTATAAATGCATAGGTCTCCTTTCTCCCTCCCCCTCCTCCCACACACAGCTCATTTTGAGTGGAAGAATTTTCATACCTTTTTTAGGCTTGTTTATATTTTCTGTTCTTTGGTCCAGCTGTGGCTTTGCAGGCACAGGTGAACATCTGTATGGGTTTCATGGTCATGGCCTCTGCACTGTTCTCTAAGCCTTTCAAAGTAGTTCTTTTGTTGGTGTTCTTGATCATCCCAGAACATTCCAGCTGGACTTTTACAGGACAACTCAAACTCACACAAGATTTCCTTCCTGAGTGAATTGCTGAAGTGGGAAACGTTGTAAATGCTCTGTTGGGGTGATGCAACACTTTAATACTGAGCTGGTTTTACAATGCTGAATATTTTTGGTAGTATGGGGAGATTTTACTTCTTCAGCAGCTCTAGATCAATTATAGACATAAGGATGAGGAAAGAACCAAAGCAGATCCCTGTGGGATTCTGCTAATAACTTCCTCCCATTTGGAAAATTGACAGTCTTTGATTCTGTTAACAGGACACAGACCTAGGAGGGAATTTTTCCTTGTACTGAGTAGTTTCTTGAAGGGCTTCTGTTAGTGAATCAATCACAAAATTCTGTTGATATGGTGATACTGTTCAAGCACCTTATAAACCTCAGTAGAACCTCACTCAGCTACCCTTGCCTGGTGAGATGTTTGTTTGCAGTAGATGGATCTTAAAGTCTCTAATTTGGTAATTGTGGAGAGACATACAGGCAAAAAAACACCTGTACAACTGAATAAGAAAATTTTGTTAGTAGATGGCAGAGAAACAGAACAGAAATCTGAATAAATGTAATCAAAATTTGAAGAAAACTATAAACTACTTACCTATTTTCCTTACAATGATTTTGATGAAATAAGAAGAATTTTTATTCTCAGATAACATTTATCTTTAAACTGCAGCCTTTGGATATAATGAAGATTTGGAATGTGTTTATAATACATTTATCTCATAGTCCAAGGCTTTTCAAAGTCATTAAGACTTTATTTCTCTTCCTACTTTGATTTTGTCGGTTTTGTGACTCTTTTTGGCTTGCTATGATGTATTGAGGGATCTCACCTACAGACAGGATGTTCCTACTGAGACGAAGTTCATCTGCTTAAGGATCTTCCAGTCAGCAGATTGGGGGTCAGGAGGAATATTCTTCTTCATGAGATTAATGAGGATTTTTGGGACTGACCTGTCTGTTCCATGCTTTGGAACCACTTTGTTCTCTTTAATCCAAGTGGTTAAAAGGAGCCAGGGCAATGGGGATGGTTGTAAAGGGCCGTGTTCTCTTTAATCCAAGTGGTTAAAAGGAGCCAGGGCAATGGGGATGGTTGTAAAGGGTCGTGTTCTCTTCCTGCTGTAGGGTTGGCCTCTAACTTTTGCTCTAAGAATTTAGACTCTAGCTTAATTATAGGGTGTGGTGGTTTTTTTTAAGTGTTTTATAATCCCTGAGGCAACTCTTGCAGGCTGGACTAGTGGTCCAGTTCAATTTTAAGTTTTGAAGCTCTTCTAAGAGTCCACATGTTTTATATAATAAATTCTTAACAGTTTTCAGATAAGTAAATTACAGAGAAATGAAATTATATTAACAGTACTTGAGATAAAATTTTAGCTGTAAGATCTGACTTCTCCTATCTCCTGTGCATTACTACCTTTCACAGCCATTCTACATAATCATTTTTCATGGATTTTATTTTGTTTATATTGTGTCAGTGTATTGATAAAAATGTCAGGATATGACTAAAATACATCATTCTATTTTGTCAGTGGAAAAATGCCATTAAAAATAAATAATAGAGACAGAGAGAGTCTGTTTTATTGTTCTCACTAGGGAAAATAATTACAGAATCACAGAATGATTTGGGTTGGAAGGGACCTTCAAGATCAATCAGTCCCACCCCCTGCCATGGGCAGGGACATGTCCCACCGGCCCAGGGTGCTCCAAGCCCTGTCCAATCTGGCCTTGGACACTCCCAGGGATGGGGTAGCCACAGCTTAGCCCCTTGTCATATTTAAATGAGAATCATGAAGGTGCCAAAATAGGAAGGGTTTGTAATGCACCTTTTAAGAAAAATGTTCTCTGATTTTGTGGTGATGTGTCTCTTTCTGCAGCAAATTCTAGTCCTGTGCACAGTCGTATCTCCTTCCTGCTTATTCAGGTGCACACGTCTGGCAAATCCCAGTGAAAACATTCAAACTGAATGGGGTAAAAAATTACAGCGTTGTCAGACAATCTTTATTTAAAAAGCATGGAAATCTGACATTATTCAGCTTTTGCCCAACACATGCAACTGAATTACTGTGTTTATTAAAATGCTTGTTTGCATTATTTCCAGCCAGAAGTCAACAACAATGTTCCATGCAGATAAAATATTTTCGTTTGTTGGGAAATGGAAGAATTTTATATCATCTGTTTCTTGAGACAGCATTAATATTTATTATGCAAAAAAGGCTTTTTATAAAAGATTCCAGCAGGTATGGGCTAGCTTAGGGTGGATTCCTCTGGTGCAGGGTACAGACCATGTTCTCAGCTTTCTGTACCTGATAAATGTTGTTGAGATTCTGTCAATGTCACAGGAGCCATTAGCAGATCGCTTCAAAAAGTTTAGTCATTTAAAAATGAACTGAGCTTGCTTTATGGACATCCATTATTAAAAAGAAATATAGCAGAGCTGTCGTGAATGACTTTCATCTCACATCAGATTCCCATCCATGGAACTGTGTTGCCTTCAAGGGACCTCTTTCTAATCTGTAACCATTATAGATTCCAAAGTCAAAAGGGCCATTCTGATTATGTGTAATCTGACCTTTGGCATAACATGTGACATAAATTTCCACCTGCATTATGTCTGATGATTAGGCCTGTGCTGCTTTGAAAGGTGATGAATAATGTATCTCACCTGAGTTCATCTCAAAAAAACCCCTGTCATGTAGTCTCAGCTCTCAAGTAAGTGGAAAAAAAGACATGCACCTTTCAAGGAAGAGTCATCCCACGTGTTCAGTTCCTTAAAGTGTAACAAAATGAGCTGCCCATGGAGGATCTTGTCTGTCCCCACTGCCTGTGCTCTGGTTTAGACTGACCTTGTATTTAAACCAGCTCAAATTACTTGATACAGAATCGTAGAATGGTTTGGGTTGGAAGGAGACTTCAACTTTGTTTCTTTCCAGCCCCCTGCCATGGGCAGGGACACCTCCCACCAGCCCAGGTTGCTCCAAGCCCTGTCCAGCCTGCCCTTGGACACTTGCAGGGATTGGGCAGCCACAGCTTCTCTGCCCAACCTGTGCAGGGCATGCCCACCATAACAGGGAAGAATTCCTTCCCAGTATCCCATCTAACCCTGCCCTCTTAGCAGTTTGAAGCCATTCTCCCTTGGCAGTGCTTATGAACCTTTCGCATGGCAGGTTTGATCTGAAGATTTCATTGAGCCTTGATCATTTTTCCTCCGGGTTTATTATTCCCACTTAGGAGTTTATGGGTGTTCTGATTGTGTTTAGCTTCAGTACACAAGTTTTGAATCGTGGAAATAGATCTCTATCAACCAACACAAGTAGAGTCAGTCTTTCCTTCTAGAGAGGGGTAAAACTTCAGCTGAAGCTGGATCAGGACATACACAATTTGTATTTCATCTGAAGTCTGCAAAACATTTGGGATGAGTCTGTCCATATTCAGGTTTTGGCTTTGAAGTCAATTCATCAAAATAAACATCCAAAACTGTGTTTCAACTGAATATTATAAAATGACTCAGGGAAAGCACTTGGGTTATCAGTGACTCAGTTCTACTTAGAGCTACTCAGGAGAGTCTTTCTTTTTTCTGTTTGTGGTTTTATGAACCCTGTTAATCTTAACCTGCCTCCCCCCAGAGGTCATTTACCAAGTGTCATTAAAATAAAACCAAGGAATATATTGCAGAGCTACTGTTTTCTCTCTTCTTGGGGGTTACATTTTGGTGTAAAATTACTTTTTTTTTTTCCAGATCACATTGTGTTGATGTTAGTAGGAGCAGGATGAAACTTCTGGCACGAAGCAGCCCACAAGTACAGTTGTCCTACACAAGAGACAACACATGCTCAGAGCAACTATGATTAGGGATAATTCTTCTTAGTTGCTGATTTCTGCTGATATAATAATGGGTTCTTCTATATCACAGCCTTTTAAGTCAGTTAATCTGAAGAAGTCTTTTAAAATTAATATGCTTTTGTTGTTTTTTCTCCAAGTATATCGATACAAAATTTTCTGTAATGCAGGACTGGACGAAATGGCCTCAAGTTGCCCCAGGGGAGGTTTAGATTTGATATTAGGAAGAAATTCTTCATGGAAACAATGCTCAGGCATGGGAATAGGCTGCCCAGGGCAGTGGTGGAGTCACCATCCCTGGAAGTGTTCAGAAGTCGTGTGGATGCGGCACCTGGGGACATGGGTTAGTGGTGGCCTTGGAAGTGCTGGGTTAAGGGCTGTATTCCATTATCCTAGAAGTATTTTCCAATCTTAATGATTCTGTGATTCTACACCTACTGGCCTCAACCCGAGAAATTTGGCACCTCTCTATGATAGTGGCTAATTCCCAACTTGGTCATTGGAAAAGACATAGTTCTTTTTACTAATTATCTTAAATAGCTCTGAGAAGGGATAATGAATCCACTGAAGGTGCCTATTAGAAAAACAAGGTGTGGTTCTGGTATTTTGGAGATCTCCTCTTTTCCAGCCTTTCTGCAGAAGCAACCCCTGGGAATGCCGACCCCTCCTGTTCCTTTATTTGCAGATATTGCAGTGTGGTGTTTGGATGCTGAAGGGAGGGAGCTGACCTGCTGACCCAGCTACCCATCCATTCCTGGGAAGTTTGCAGAGTAGTGAGGGGGTAAGAAAGTTGAGAAGACCAGACAGAACAGAAGTCTTGATAAATAGGATTTTATTTGGGCTGTGATCGATCAAATGATCACTAAAACAAAAAAACCCTTTAGCAAAGGGGAGTCTGGCAGCCTTACTTGGAGAGCTGTTAAATAGAACCTTGGATGAAAAGAGATAGGGAAGTGCTACAACTTATTTCATTGATTATATCATACAAGTGCTTTTGTTTATGAACTAGGCGTGAAATTCTGTTGTTAACTGAGGGAATACAATTTCTGTGCAGAGGGCAAATTAAACCTGAGATTGTTTTTATTATTTGCATCATTAGCAGTCAAAAGAAAACTTTCTTTTTCAAGACATTTTCCAAACATTTCTAAAAATGAGCTTGTTGCTTGATGGAATTAGATTAGTTAGATAGTCAGGAAGCAGTTTCTTGGTATGCTTTTGAAAGGCGTTAGAGACAGATCCCATCACCTGTGGAATGAGAATTGCTGAATAGTTGTTGAGCTATGATATGTTTCTATGAGAGAGCTCCATAAAGTGCCTGATTAACAGATATGAGCCCCTCTGAGTCCCAGCAGAATTGTTACATGGCATAATTTAATCAGGTACTTGAATACATTTCAGGATTTTCCAGCTGCTGTTTGGTTCCCTGGTGTAAGTGTAAAGCGAGTTTAAGCGAGAATGTTTCAAACAGTGCCCAGCAGTAGGGAATTTATCCTAAATTAGGGCTTTTGGGCTGCCACCAAGTATCTCTAAGTGTGTTCTTTGCTCTTGTGTCCCATTTGGCAGCACAAAGGAGATGCTGCTTTGCTGTACACATTCAGCTGTGGGGCTTTGGTGGCAGCAATGGGGCTCCATCACCTTCCTGCCCTCCCACACATTCCTGCTGCATCCTCTGAATGGCCTCCACTCAGCCAGCATGAGATTACTTTATTAATAAGGCCAGACAAGTCTCAATGACCTTATTACTGTATATTCATGAGGTGTAATATCCTTGTTAAATACACAGACAGTGCTGGATCTCCCAAGGGACCTGATCACATCATTGATGTGCTCATGTGTCACCCATCAGTTCACATCAAAATGATGCTTTGCAATCAGCACCTTCCTAAAACCCATTTGTGTCATGCAGTGTTGGTAAAGGAACAATGTTTGTTGTGAAGGTAGAAAGAGAACAGGGGGTGTCTTCAGGTGCTCAGTGCCCAGTGGAGCTGTTTAATGTAACAGTGGTTTAATGCTCTGCTTTATGTATGTTCACGGACCACAGTGAGGGGATGCTGCTACAGGTCATCTCTTAATTGAAGTTTCAGAGCCTTCAGCTGATGTATAGTTTCTGGCAGCTGTTATATTGGAAATAAGATCTTTTCTTTGGGAGGTGCAGGTGAAACTTAAGGAGGCACATGAATAAAATTGTGCCGTTCTTCCCAGTGAGCCGGCAGCCTGCTCCACGATGGGAATGATGCAGGATACAGAAAGCCACAAAAGAAACTTTTGTTTATTTGCTTGACTTTGATAAGAAATGGTTATATGCTCAAAAAGCCAGTCCCAGCTGCTTCCTATCTTTTAATGAACAATTATATTTAATCAGCGTCACCTCTGAGTGTGAATCTGAGAGGATGCACACAAGACTCTCAGTTCTTCTCTAGGAGGTGTTAGTCCTTTTCACAGTAAATGAGGAGGGACTCCTAATGACACCAATTAAGAGATGTGAAGGCCTTGTACCACTCTTTATGGTCTGATGGGTCAGTTAAAATGAGACAACAAAACGCACGGCGCAGACAGGAACAATTTGGGCTCTTTGTGGGAAGATGAATGTCTGGGACTTAACTACCAGCAGGAAGAATGGGCTTGCACAGCCCACCCAATTAGAGTTTCTTTCTGCCAAGAAAATGAAATAATTTGGAATCTTAGCAAATGTTACTGTGTTTTTGTGACCAAAGATGAAATGGGCATTTCCATGTGAGCTGGGATGAGGTGGTGCAGGCTGCAGCCTCTGTGTGTGACTCCTGACATCTGCACCAAATCTGCACTGTCCGCCTGTCACTGTACAGACAAACCCCCGGAAGTGATGACTGAACTACTCCTGTGCCTGAAGCTGGCAGGTCTGTGAGGACAATGGTGGCAGTGCTGACAGAGGGGTCTCTCCAGGGCAAGGCAAGAATTCTGCAGTTATGTCCCTGACACTGGGTTGGAAAGTGCTTGTGACAAATAATAAGAGTTGTACAACCAGCCAGTGGATTGGGTTGGAAAGGACCTTAAAGGCCATCCAGTCCCACTGCCTGCCATGGGCAGGGACACCTTCCACCAGCCCAGGTTGCTCCAAGCCCTGTCCAACCTGGCCTTGGACACTTCCAGGGATAGGGCAGCCAGAGCTTCTCTGCCCAACCTGTGCCAGGGCATCACCACCCTCACAGGGAAGAATTCCTTCCCAATATCCCATGTAACCCTGCCCTCTGGCAGTTTAGCTCTATATCCCCTTGCCCTGTCACTCCATGTTCTTATTAAGTCCCTCTCCATCTCACTTGGAGCCCCTTTAGGCACTGCCAGGGGCTCTCAGGTGTCCCTGGAGCCTTCTCTTCTCCAGGTGACCCCCCCAGCTCTCCCAGTCTGGCTCCAGAGCAGAGGGGCTCCAGCCCTGCAGCATCTCTGGGGCCTCTTTCAGACCTTCTCCAGATAAATTTACCCTCTTTCAGCTTAAATAGTAAAATGAGAAGCTCTGTTAGATTCCCTCTGTAATTACACACCTGGCCTTTAAACTTTTAAAATGTGCATATCTTTTAATTGCAAAAAAACTTGTTCTTTTTTTTTCTCATTTTATTAGCCTGTTCCTCCAGGTCTGCTCCAGTCTTACCCTTATCAGTGAAGGATTTGGGCTCAGAAAGGAAGGGATAAGTAAATAATTCTTTCTCCTTGATCATTACATTGATAGACACAATACAATGTGTCAGAAAAATTGACCACAAGCAGATCATCACCATGCAAGACTAATGTCTCATCTTGGTATAATGTTCTCTTCTGGTAGCTCCGTAATTTATGCTCCACATTAAGAAAACCCATCACCCAGTTTGTGGCCTTGGTGTTGCTCATTAAAATATCCTTAGGTGTGGTTGATACTGAGTCATAGAATATCCTGAGTGGGAAGGGACTGACAAGGATGATCAAGTCTAACTCCTGACATGAGGGTTTGTGGAAACACTTCTTTATTCAAACTAGTTCTCAAGGTGCACTTTCTCTTCCGTTTTGCAGCCAATCTGTAGTATTTAGTGCTAGACATGCTTTTTTGGATGTTTCAGAAATACTCGATCTCAGTCATGGATATGACGTGAATCCTTCCGTGCTTGAGGGGGAGGGCATGGAAAGCCAAGCTGCCAGAGGAATAAATCTTTCCTTTTCATCTGGGAGCACTACAATTAGCTCGTAATTTGAATTTTCACCAGTTTGTTTGAGTTTGTTACGGATTCCTGTGTGCTCCTGCAGTTGCTTTGGAGACTGACTGCTCTTTACACCTCAGGTTTCCAAATGTCTCTTGAAGATCAGAGGGAAGCATTTGTGTTTTCTGGGGTTTGCCTGGAAAATGGCAAGATATTTAGTAAGTTGGGGTATTTCTGGTTAATACTAACAGTGGATTAATTGAGTGGGAAAAGGGAGAATGGTACAAGACCATCTGTTAATTAGGATGGGGGTTCCCCACCGTCATGAGTTTGTGCAGGGATATTGTGAGAAAAAAAATGCGGCTTTTAGGACTGACTTGGCTGCTCCTACTGAAATCACAGGTAACTTATTTTGTTCACAGCCCAACTGCTTCATCTTTTGTAAACCACTACTTATATGGGAATATTACAAATAAATGTACATGGGAAATGAGGGGGGGATAAAGCTTCCCATAATAGTGGGATTTTAAGCTGATGCAGATGCTTAGGGATCTATGGGCTATATAGGGCTTTTCACGAAGTGACTATTGAGAGAAGCCATTTGAAACCTCATTTGCAAATTCTGCATATGAAATTTGAAGCACCAATAGGTGTTGTGACACTGCTTTTTTTGTCCAACACACCTAAATTTTATGGGCATTCTTAATACAGAGACGGAAAGGAAGGGAGTCATTGATAGAAACAGGTGAAGAGAAACTGTAGGAATAGACACACAATAGAGATCCATATAGGAAGTGAGTCAGGCAGCAACAGCTTTGTTAATAATAAAGGAAACATTTTCCATTGGCTTAAACACTGTCTGATTGTGTGGATGAAGTTATAAAAAAATACAAAATGAAATCTCTACAGTTTTTTTAAAAAGTTTTGTTTGTTTGTTTATTTTTGTTTTGTTTTGTTTACCAGTTTCTGTGAGTTAGTTTGCTAAATGTGATTCCCAGAAGTCACCTTGAAGTTGGAAACTCTGGGAAATTTTCCAGTTTGGCTGTTTTATGAACCATCACAGAAAAAATGTAGAATCGTTGCATGTGTTGAGTTGGAAGGGACCTTAAAGCCCATCTCATTTCACCCCCTGCCATGGGCAGGGACACCTTCCACCAGCCCAGGGTGCTCCAAGACACGTCCAGCCTGGCCTTGGACACCTCCAGGGTTGGGCTGTAGATTATCTGGTCACGATAAATTGTACTGATCCAAGAGTGTGACAGCAGCAGAGAAGGGTTTTGCCTTCTCCCACATGCACTTACATTATCTGGTGGGGAGTGTGTACTTTGAAACACTTGATGTGAGTTTTTGGAGCTGTGATGTTTCTCCTTGACAGGACCAGTCCATCTTATCCAGTGGCAGGGAAAATTCTGCTTCATTTGTAGAATATTTCCCACCTTTGGTATGTGATCTTCTTCATTCTTACAAAAAACACAAAACTTTTTTTTTTTTAAATAGAATTTGGATTTTATTTCATTTTCTTTCTTTTCTCTTTGTTAGTGCCTATCACAGTGTGAAGCACAAATGCAGATACCTCTTAGTTTAATCATACAGTGTGTCCCAAGCATTAAAGCAGTATATAAGCTCGAGGAGTTAATTAACCAAAGAAGTTTTTAAGAGACTTTTAAATCCCGCAGATCCAATGTGTAGCATGAACTCTGTGCAAAAGAAGGTAACTATTCATTTTGCAGTATTTAAATTTAACACTTTAAAATTTGTAGCTATGGGCCTAGGTTTGTGAACATATTATAAATAATAAGAAGGAATGAAATTATTCTTGACTAGTGCTATCTGGCTCCTTATCACAGATAAACCATCGCTATATTATAGGGTGTTGTTTCTTGGAGGTAGAAAATAGATGACATGTCTTGAGATAATAAAATGTTGAAGTGTAATAAACTAAAAAGTAAAACCATAGTTAAGTTGTGATATGCCTTCATTTTCAGGGGTACATTAACAATGTTATTAAAAAGCAATTGATTTTTTTTCCTACCCTCCTCCAACAGGAATTGTAGGATGTAACTTTGACAAACTGAGAAATGCTCACCTTAAAAATACTTGGTCAACTGTAACTCCCAATTGAGAAGTCATTTCCAAAACCTTAACATTTTAATGGTTATTTATCTTTTCTGAATAAATCTAAATTAATCTGAATTAATCTAACATTTTAATGGTTATTTCTCTTTTCTGAATTATTCTACTTGATTGTCATATCTAATTGTTCTTGGGCAGGGATGCCCTCTAACTTGAATGAGTCTCTGCTGCTCTTTTCTTCTAGAGATTTTGGCCGTTCAGAATATTAAGTCCTTCTGGTTTTATTTACTTTGGTAAACACAGGGAGTTCCTCTGGGTCCCATTCCGTGCCTAGACAGCCCTGTGCTGCTGAGTGCACTGGCAGCAATTGTGTTTTAATCCTTATTTTGGGAGTTTATTAGTTTTGAACAGAAGGGATAGAAGTTTTTATCATGTTTCACCATCACTGCCTCAGACAGCAGCAGTGATCCCTTTTTGTACTGCTGTTGCACGAACTCCATCATGCATTTGAAAACTGTATTTATCTTGTTATTTTCTGTTTTCAAATCTCAGCTGAACGTTTCATTTGCACTTATAATGACCAGAGGTAGATTTGAATTATACAGAGGGAGTTGTAAAGATTGTGTTAACATGTAGAAAGTCAGATCTATAATAGCTGAGAGTGTTTGGACTGTGGTGGGTTTGGTACAGGCTGGTTTCTCTAGCTCCTTATCCAAGGAATTCAGCCTTTCAGCAATGATGATGCTGTTGGCACAAGCAGAAAGACTCTGTATTAGAAGCTCTCAGAACCACCCAAGGTGTGTCATTACACAACTGGAATAGTCACAGGATCACAGAATATCCTGAGCTGGAAGTCACCTACGAGGATCATCCAGCCCAACTCCTGGCCCTGCACAGGACACCCCAATCCCACCATGTGCCTGAGAGTGTTGTCCAAACTCCCTTGGAGAGACTGAGGGAGCTGGGGTTGTGTATCCTGGAGAAGAGGAGGCTCAGAGGTGACCTCAGCACTGTCTAGAACTACCTGAAGGGAAGTTCTGGCCAGGTGGGGGTTGGTCTCTTCTCCCAGGCACTCACCAATAGGACAAGGGGGCACGGGGGGCTCAAGCTCTGCCAGGGGAAATTGAAGTTGGAGAGCAGAAAAAAATTCTTCACAGAGAGAGTGCTCAGGCATTGGAATGGGCTGCCCAGGGAGGTGGTGGATTCCCCATCCCTGGAGGTTTTTAAATGCAGATTGGCCGTGGCACTGAGTGCCATGATCTAGAAAATGGACTAGAGTTGGCCCAAGGGTTGGACTTGATGATCTCAGAGGTCTTTTCCAACCCAATCGATTCTATGATCCTGTGATTCTATGTGCCCACTGCCCTGGGGAGCCTTTCCAGTGCCCACCACCCTCTGGGTGCAGAACCTGTTCCTCATACCCAGCCTAACCCTCCCCTGCCACGGCTTCACCTCATTCCCTTGGTTCCTGTGGCTGGCTCCTCCTGGCTGTGTCTCAGAAATGATGTGTTCATTCAAAAATAGCAGTATTCAGGCATAAGGAATGTCATATAAAAAGGCATTGAACAGGTTTTGTTTTCCTTTGGAGTTAGTTTGATTTTTTTTTCTGAGAATGTGGCAGCTTTCCATGCCTTCAAGAAAGTATATTTTTCTTAGAAAAAAAAAGCTTAATTAAGAGTAGCAACAGCAGTTGTAATAATAAGATGTGTGCAGAAGTAATATATAGAATGGGAATTTATAGATTCATCTCAAGAATTTAACAGATGGAAGGACTAATATATAGAAATATTAATGTGAGATGTTTTTGGCGGCAGCGTTTTCATATTCCCAGTAGAAATACAGCAGTAGATGACACCTAGTGGAGTTTGGCATTAACTGCTGCAGGAATGGACCTGAGCCCTAAAAAAGTTGTAATCACTGGAGTTAAAAGGGGAAAAAAAAAAGTAAAAAGAAATATTCCTGGAGCACTGTTGTCTAGTTCTAGTTGCAGATATGAGACTTTTTATCATTTTTTTCTGAATTATTCGTCCTGTTAAAAAAATTATAGTCACAATGGCACAGTAACAAGAGGAAGCAAGAGCCTTTTTCAGCCTTTAATTAATTAATTTATAAATATTTATGTTATACTTTCTGAGGTTTTACGATCAAGAATTATAAAAACACTATTTTTGGCTAGTAAAAAAGTAGATTTACCCTTACGTGAGAATTATTGAACCAAATTATACTATGAAAAAAGGAAAACCAATTTTTGCTGCCAGAAAGCAGAGAATAATCTGTTGGTTTTGGCTTTTGTCAGGGTCTTTCTCGAGGTGTTGTGTCATTGCAAAAAATGAGAGGAAATTTATTATAACAAGCTTTACCTCACCAAAAAACTCAGTTATCCTTCAGTCTGGGGGGACCTTTTTAGGGATTAGTCTGAGTCATGCATTTATTGAGAACCTTAAGCACTGTTTTATTGCTGCATCAAACCACCTGTAAATAAAAATATGAAATTGTTTTCCTTCTTTCTGTAGATAGCTTAGGGGCAAGGAAAAATAGGTGTCTTATAAACAAACTTAGTTCCCTAATAAGAATACAGTACTTAATCTTATTGAAGAAAATTAGCACAAGAAATTACTAGAAGCACCATTTGCAGCATCGCATTGTCACCAGAATGGATGTACTTGATGGAGTGGACACATGCTGGGTTCTGTTTGCAAAGTGATTGGAGTTCTTGCTGTAAATTAGACCCTTTAGGGATGTCATTCCAATTCTTTTTCGGTTTAGTACAGGTTTAAGACATCTCTTGCACTCCCTTGTTCATGAGCCGCACTGAAGAATTTGTCAAAACCAAAAAATCTGTGTGTGATCCTGAGGTGGGCAGGTATGTGGCAGAAAGTTTTGTGACAACTTCCTGACATGACAGACACGGGAGCAGTGTCACCTCGGAGAACACTGGGTGTTACATCCAGGGATGATTGTGAGAATGGTGGGTCTGGGAGATTCGTCCCAGGGAGAAGCAGCTGATGCATCAATATGCCTTTCACACCTTTTGTATCTCTGGAGAAACTCCATTTAATAACCCAGCTTCCCTGAAAGCGCTGGGGGTTGATGTTCCTCCACGGCAGATGTGCTGAATTGGCTGCAATCCATTTTAATCTCCCATTTACAAATTCTGATAATGAAGCCTTGACCTCCCAGCAGATGGGACTTGCAAGGCAGTTCTGCTCACTGCTGGCAGAGTCTGGGGGCTGAGCTGTGCCTGAGAACGTGGCATTTCTGTGCAGGGGGTGGCAGGTTTGGGCAGGGTCTGCAGTGGGCTGGAGCCACAATAACTCCTGGAATTGTTCAGTAACACACCTGTACCACAGCAAAACAGGGACTGCAGCAGTGTTGGCTTTGCTGTGGTTCCACCATGCATCCTTCAGAACAAACATGAGCTTCCAAAGGGGATTAGAACCATTAGATCAGCAGAGAGCTCAACCCCAAGTTGCCACACTCCCCATCCCTGGAAATCTGAGGCAAGGCTGGATGGAGCTTGAAGCAACCTGTTCTAGTGGAAGGTGTCCCTGCCCACGGCAGGGGGTTGGACTAGATGGTTTTAGAGGTCCCTTCCAACCCAAACCATCCTGTGATTTGGCTCTGGGGAGACCTTATAACAGCTTCCAGTACCTAAGGGGCTACATGAAATCGGGAGAGGGACTTTTGACAAGGGCCTGGAGTGACAGGACAAGGGGGAGTGGCTTTCCACTGAAAGAGGGCAGATTAGATCTTAGAAAAAAATTCTTCCCTGTGAGGGTTGACAGGCCCTGGCACAGGTTGGGCAGAGAAGCTGTGGCTGCCCCATCCCTGGAAGTGTCCAAGGCCAGGCTGGACAGGGCTTGGAGCACCCTGGGCTTGGTGGCAGGGAGTGGAACAAGATGATTTTCAAGGTCTCTTCAAACCCAGCATTCAGAGGCAGAGAATTTGCATTGCACAAAAACCTTCATGGAGAGCACTAAGCAATTGTGATATTCAGTACTTAAGTTGGGAAGACTTAGAGCTCCTCTAGTAGACAACAGTTCAATTCCTGTTCTAAATGCCCCTGTCCATGAACTACAACAGAAACCCAAAGTACATTACGTGCTATACTATGTTAGTTCTCAAATACCCTTTTATTTATATATTCCTTGAGAGGAGTTGGTAGTACCAACCATACATCGTTAGCACAAATAAAAGATGATGGCACTTTCAAAGTCCTCATGGTGAATATTTTCTGGAACTGCTTACTTACCCCATCTCTCCTGAAGAGGAGGGAGCCATGAATGTTGTCTTCATGACAGCGTGCCTGAGTTTGAAGTTGCAGTTGTGTATATGCACAGTTCTATGCACTGGCACGGAAACATCTGGATTTCTGTGCCTTTCACCATTTGAGTGGGTGTATGGGAGTGTGCTGTGCACCCAGCTGGAGCAGGAGTGAGGTAGGCAAAACCTAAATTAAGAGTTGGCATTCTATCCTGACAAGTCTTCCTAATTTCACTAACATTATGATCATATCCTTGAGGGGTTTATGTGGTCTGGATGTCACATTACTCATTGGGACACCCATTTGCAGACCCTCTCCTGGCTGGGCACAGAGTCAGGGGAGCTCAACTTTGCTGGCCCTATGTCTAGGGTTGAGCTGGCAAAACGCCAAATGTCCAAGACAGAGTGAAGAGGGAGAGGGAAAAAGACTTCCAAACTAGTTTATGCTGAAACTAACCATATGTATTAATACAGAAAATAGAAAATTAAGAGAAATTTACAATATAACACACACTTACACAAGTTATATATAACAAGAAATAACTTCTCACTCCCCAGTAAGCACAAATTTTACCATTTTAACTACAAATCATTCTAAAGAAGTCAATTCTCCAAAGACAGACTTAAGCAAAGAGAAGAACTAAGAACAAACATTTTACTTCCCTAAGATAACATGATGGTGAGCCGGTGCTGTGGGCTTGGGCCTCCCCGTCCCTCCTGGGACGGCACGGTGTGTCCTGCTGGGACCACAGCTGTGAAGCAACTGCCC
>VWZD01008230.1:542203-686839 GCA_013396695.1 Sakesphorus luctuosus
GGTTTTAGAGGTCCCTTCCAACCCAAACCATCCTGTGATTTGGCTCTGGGGAGACCTTATAACAGCTTCCAGTACCTAAGGGGCTACATGAAATCGGGAGAGGGACTTTTGACAAGGGCCTGGAGTGACAGGACAAGGGGGAGGGGCTTTCCACTGAAAGAGGGCAGGTTAGATCTTAGAAAAAAATTGTTCCCTGTCTAGATGGTTTTAGAGGTCCCTTCCAACCCAAACCATCCTGTGATTTGGCTCTGGGGAGACCTTATAACAGCTTCCAGTACCTAAGGGGCTACATGAAATCGGGAGAGGGACTTTTGACAAGGGCCTGGAGTGACAGGACAAGGGGGAGTGGCTTTCCACTGAAAGAGGGCAGATTAGATCTTAGAAAAAAATTCTTCCCTGTGAGGGTTGACAGGCCCTGGCACAGGTTGGGCAGAGAAGCTGTGGCTGCCCCATCCCTGGAAGTGTCCAAGGCCAGGCTGGACAGGGCTTGGAGCACCCTGGGCTTGGTGGCAGGGAGTGGAACAAGATGATTTTCAAGGTCTCTTCAAACCCAGCATTCAGAGGCAGAGAATTTGCATTGCACAAAAACCTTCATGGAGAGCACTAAGCAATTGTGATATTCAGTACTTAAGTTGGGAAGACTTAGAGCTCCTCTAGTAGACAACAGTTCAATTCCTGTTCTAAATGCCCCTGTCCATGAACTACAACAGAAACCCAAAGTACATTACGTGCTATACTATGTTAGTTCTCAAATACCCTTTTATTTATATATTCCTTGAGAGGAGTTGGTAGTACCAACCATACATCGTTAGCACAAATAAAAGATGATGGCACTTTCAAAGTCCTCATGGTGAATATTTTCTGGAACTGCTTACTTACCCCATCTCTCCTGAAGAGGAGGGAGCCATGAATGTTGTCTTCATGACAGCGTGCCTGAGTTTGAAGTTGCAGTTGTGTATATGCACAGTTCTATGCACTGGCACGGAAACATCTGGATTTCTGTGCCTTTCACCATTTGAGTGGGTGTATGGGAGTGTGCTGTGCACCCAGCTGGAGCAGGAGTGAGGTAGGCAAAACCTAAATTAAGAGTTGGCATTCTATCCTGACAAGTCTTCCTAATTTCACTAACATTATGATCATATCCTTGAGGGGTTTATGTGGTCTGGATGTCACATTACTCATTGGGACACCCATTTGCAGACCCTCTCCTGGCTGGGCACAGAGTCAGGGGAGCTCAACTTTGCTGGCCCTATGTCTAGGGTTGAGCTGGCAAAACGCCAAATGTCCAAGACAGAGTGAAGAGGGAGAGGGAAAAAGACTTCCAAACTAGTTTATGCTGAAACTAACCATATGTATTAATACAGAAAATAGAAAATTAAGAGAAATTTACAATATAACACACACTTACACAAGTTATATATAACAAGAAATAACTTCTCACTCCCCAGTAAGCACAAATTTTACCATTTTAACTACAAATCATTCTAAAGAAGTCAATTCTCCAAAGACAGACTTAAGCAAAGAGAAGAACTAAGAACAAACATTTTACTTCCCTAAGATAACATGATGGTGAGCCGGTGCTGTGGGCTTGGGCCTCCCCGTCCCTCCTGGGACGGCACGGTGTGTCCTGCTGGGACCACAGCTGTGAAGCAACTGCCCAAGCCACTCCCACACACTGGATTTTACTTCTTTTGAGATGATGTAGTATGGTATGGAATACAATACTATTGGCTAGAAGAAGTCAGCTGTTAGCTAGCTCAGCCCAGCTCAAATCAGCTGACAATTCTGGGCCTAATCTGAACTTTAAAGCCTAAATTTAGGCCCACCTGGCTAAACCCATAACACCCTAAAACCCAGCCAGCTGAAATTATGAATGCACTGGATGTCCTGACTCAGCACCACAAATAAATCAGCCCAGTGGTGAGCTCTGTGTTTATTCAGTGT
Organism: Sakesphorus luctuosus; assembly: GCA_013396695.1. Classification (NCBI taxonomy): domain Eukaryota; kingdom Metazoa; phylum Chordata; class Aves; order Passeriformes; family Thamnophilidae; genus Sakesphorus; species Sakesphorus luctuosus. The sequence goes on from VWZD01008230.1 coordinate 544,148, forward strand.
GTGCTAAGGACAGGCTTTTCTCGAGTCAGAGCTTGAGGGCTCACTCAATGCATAGTAAATATACATAGAAGCAAAAGATACAAGTTCTGCCTTGTAACACAAAAACCTTGATATTAAAAAAAAATAACTAGAGAGCCAGTTTCCTGTGCTGGTGCTGACTGTGGTGCCTAGAGAGAAAATAAATTAAAGACCTTTTTTGCACTGCCAAATGCTTTCAAGTATTAATCTTATACAGCAGCCCACATAGCACTGAGGGCTTAAATCCTTCATTGACCAAATTGGCGTTCAGAGTCTGTTGCGAGAGCTAGAAAGGACTTGCATCAATTTATCTCTACTTTCAGTCATGCATCTTTAGGCAGGGCTGGCTCTTTGGGTGTTAATATTAAGCTGCTGATGTGCATTTACTCTTGTTTGATACAAGTAAGATAAAAGCCCTGTTGTAATCTTCTGTAAAATCCACAGGTGCTGAGAATTGTAACGCTTGCTGCAGCGGTCAGGTAGTACCAGTGGCAACTTTGGAATGTGTTCTGCATTTTGTGAGATGAACTGTGGGTTTCACAGTTAAATCTAACCAAGCCATAAGCCACAGTGTCGAGCTGGCTTTCCCCTGGCCAGGCTGGTTTCTGTGTCCTCATCCCTTTCCCCAGTTCATACTGGCTGTGGGGGCACAGGGAGCAGTGATCCCACTAGATGGAGCAGGGAAGCAGCAGCGCTGGAGAGCTTGGGCCATAAGGGCAAAACCACATCATTATCTGTCAGAGAGAGCAGAGAATGGAATGAGAGGCTGAAGAGTGAAAAATGGAGTGTTTGAAGAAGCAAACAACACGTTTGAGAATGACAATTTTAAAGAAAGAAAAGCAGAGGAAACATACATTGGCAATATGTAATACTCATGCAGAAAAAACAATGTGAAAACAACTCTTAAGTCTTATTTTAAACCCTCTTTTCTTGAATCGGTATTTTCCTGCATTTCTTTTTTCTCCATCTTTCATTGTAACTGGAAATAAAAACGTGAGGGTTTCTTTTTATAGGTAAAATTGTATTTCTGTGTTGAGAGTCTTAAAGCTGAAGTATCATCAGGAATGCATTTAATTCAGGGATGCTTGGCAATCATCCCTTTCATTGTTTAATGCCAGTAGGGAAGACTTAATTTCACCTGACTATTCCAGAAATACTCTTCTTAAACTACCTCACCATGTGACTAAGCTCTGCTTTTATTACTCTGGTTTTGTGCCTTATTTTCTTCTTGATGCAGGGAAAACTACAGTGTTCAGTGGGGTTTTTTCCACTGCTGTTGTTAAATATTGTTAAAAAGAAATATTATTTCACTTGCTGCTTATAACATGAATTTGTTACATGAAGTGTAAAACTACAATTTGATATTCAGAGAGTGAAAGGAGCCAACTCTGATACAGAGTTTGGCTTCTTGATTATTTTGAGGTATTAGGGGAATGCCAGACTAAAAACCAAATCTGATGCAGTACATCTGATTTATTTCTGAATGATCAGTATGAAGTTGAAGTGGGATAAATCAGCAGAAAGTTGTAACTGAACTTGGTTGTTTTTTTTTTTTAATAGAAGTTTCCAGGACATGCTTTTAATTTATAAATGCAGAATAATGTAGAGTGTCTTCTTCCATCAACAGAGAAAACTACTATTTCACTAAGAGATAGATCAAATAAGAACAGATCAAACAAATAGATCAAAATCTGTAAAAATCAGGAAGAGTCTTCTCAGACATAGGGAGGGCTTTGATGAGGCCATACGGTTCTGAGGTTGTGTCCCTATATAGCATCATATATCATACATCCATCCTTTATAGCATCATGACATCAATTGCAGGAGAGTTCTGGGAGATTCTAATTTCTGCACCTGCAGATACATGTTTTAATCCAAGACCAGCTGGGACCATGCTGGTAATCCACATTTGCATAAAAATTTTCTTCTAGGGCAGAGCTTCATATTCCTGATTTTCTGGTTAAAAAAAAAAAGATTCAATAATTTCAGTTCTCCTCTGTTGCTCATTTTCACTGTGGTGCCATGGGAAAACTGCATTCCAGTTGTGCTTCCCAGTGGAATTATTTATGGGACTTCATTAAAATCTCAATTAATGAAGACTGATAAAGAAAAAAAATAAGGGTGTTATCAAAGAATCACAGAACGATTTGGGTTGGAAGTGACCTTAAGGATCATCTGTTTTAAACCCTGCCCCACAGGCCAGGGACACCTTCCACAATCCCAGATTGCTCCAAGCCCCATCCAACCTGGCCTTGGGCACTTCCAGGGATGGGGAGTTCACAACTCCCTGGACAAAAGACCTCTGGGCAAAAAGACCTCGCAGTTGCAGAATAAAAGAGGTATTTTTCCTTAATCTAAATATGCTAAAGCTAAACATATTTGGGAATGTTGGCTCCTCAATGTTACCTGTGCAAACCTTTTACATCTTTTAAATTACGCATTTACAGTGGTCTGTCTTCAAGCTGGAGATGTGGTCAGGTGTAGGAGGTGAATGTTTGGAGGAGATAAAAAAAGTCTGTCTTGAAGGCAACCTGCAGTTGCAGAATCTCTGCCAGAACCCCACTATGAAGCAAGAGTTTCTCTTTCCTGGTACAGACCTTTAATTGCTGCTACCAACAAGCTAATCTCAGTGATCACTGTCTGCTGAATCCAAAAACATGGAAGAAGTTTCCATAGGTAGTGCCACCAGGGCCACTGGACATGCCACCAGCATAAAAGCACTGAGTGTGTAGAGGCAAAAAAATGACAGGTTCAGAATTAAGAATTTCTTACCCTGTTCTGGGGGAAAAATAGCTTGAGAAATTCTATAGGCAGAATAGTAAGGATTTCTATGTGTTTTGATGATTCCTGGACTCAGTGGGTTGGGATCATTGTTCATGAGCTCTCTAGATTTTGTCTTGCGTGGAATAAAATAATGAAAGAATGAACACTGCAGTGTTAGAACTGTGGTATCTGGGAGTAGCCTTGATAATGTTAACAAATCTCTAATTAGAAGCAGCAGTGTTCACGGGAGTGGTAAATCATTTGCTGAGAAAAGCAGATCTGAGCAAATGAGAAGCCTCCCAACAGTAATGACAGAGAGAGCTATATGTGGAGTTTGAGTACAGGATTACTTCTCTCAGTCTCCACCAACTAACAAAGAGTGTTGGTGGCAAAGGAAAAAAGTAAGCAAGACTTCTGTGAAAGTCAAGAAGGTACAGAGCAAAGTTTGGTAGGTTTGATGGTGCTGTACAGATTTTATGAATGATATCCAACATCAAGACAGACTGGACAACTCAGATACTGCTTCCCATGGAGTTGTCCATTACACAGCAAGGCAATCACACAATAATTAGGTTGGAAGGGACCTGTGAAGGTCTCTGTTCTAAGCCTCCAGGTCTTATCTTGGATTGTTCAAGGTCTTATCTAAGGAAATCTGAATATCTTCAAGGATAGGTATTCCAGAAAAACAGAGAAAGAGCAATACCAGAGTAAGAGAAATATAGAAAATAGAAGTAATAAAAGGAGGCAGAGGCTGCTAAGAGATGATGGGGTTGTGTTGGCAGCCCAGTACAGCAAAGGAAGCCAGAGACTGAGCTGGACAATGAGGTGATGGTTCAGCCCTCAAAAAGTCACATTGGGAAAGATGAGCCAGACACCGTATGCAGCAACTGTAGACCTGGGGCAGCAGAACAGATTTAAGTGTGGTAGAGAACTAAAGAAGCATAATAGGATGGTAGTAAAAGGGGCCATTGTTAGATCCAGGCAGGTTTAGAAAAACTTGATGGAAGAAAGTAAAAGAAAAGCAGGCATAAGCAACTCAGAGATCACTAGGCTGCTTCTGATGGAGAAAAGTCATCAATGTGAAGTCAAGTCTCATCCAACCATGAAAAAATAAACTGGAATTAACTCTATTTGAGAACCACTTGAGTGCTCTTGAAAGCAAATAAATTGAATTATGATGGCAGTCAATACCATGTCTTTGTGCTGAACTGGGTAGTGATAACCCTGTGCCCTCCCACAGGTCAGGAATTGCAGGTGTGGAAGGAATATTAACAGTGCAAGTGGATAAAATACGGTGCAGTGAGATGCACAGAGCTAAGAGGAAGGAACTTGGGTTGCATGTGACTAGAGTATAAGAAGAGACAAGCAAAAGTAATGTATCTATTTGTTTATATATATGTACAGTGGGATGCATATAATTGCAATTTAGCTGTAAATGCAGCATCTCAGTGTACACTGCATTGTATCCCCATGGAGTATATGTCTATATTTACGTGGGTGATGTACTAGTCCACTCGTACAATCAAGAAAATACCCAATGCAAGGTGTATGGTGCTTAAATTATCAATAATGCAAATCTTAGAGTAATGTTGAAAAGCGGAACTCTGCAGTTTAATGCTATAAAATGCAAATTTTGCTCTTGTCCAGTGAAGCTGACACTGGCTTGCTGTGAAATGGCAAAGATGCCTACAGGATATTGAAGCAGCCCAGAGTTCATGGTCAGTTCAGTAGGAGCAAATGTTTGCTTTTTATTTTTGCTTTTGTTTGTCCTCCCTTCTTTTTTTCTTTTTTTCCCCCCTCTCTTTTCTTTTTCTGGCTTTCCAGTTTTCAGACAACTTGTCATTTGGGGCCACTGAGGTGTTCTGTGTCTCCAGAAATCTGAGGGAGCTCACCTTAAACTTTGCAGTTATGATTGGAAGCTTTTTGGTATTCATATATTCCTTTGGGCTCCTCTAAGCTTGGGTGAAGGTACAGAGGAGGAAGCAGCAGGATGTGCGGTTTCTGCCTGTCATTTTGCTCCTTTAGGATTTTTCCAAAGGCAGAATTGTGTCAATGGGGGGAGTGTGGCTGTATCCTGTAGTTCACATACATGGTGATTCAAGCACAATGCTGTGAGAATACATGAGAAGCACAGAGCAAGAAAAAACCCAGATTACTATCACCAGTAATACACAATATTAGTTTCTTTTTGGCATGCACATTACAAGTTGTTTTTTTCTTTCTCTTTTTTATTTTAGTACACCTAAACCAAATGGAAAATTAACTTCTGAATAACAGATACTCCACACCCCTGAAAAATACTTCCTTGCTGACTTTCTGTTGTGAATTCATTCTCTGAGAAGATTGTTTAGGCTTCAGAAAGTGTCACTTGATACAAAGAACAGCTCACGCTGCCTCCTTCCTGTAACTCAGTGGGAATGTTGTGCACAAGATAGCTGACAGAGTTATGATATTATCAGCATCATTTAACTTCTTGCACTTCGTTTACCTCATTAACATTTTTAGTACATTTTGTTGCTGTTGCATGTTGAGAAAAACATAGTTGTAAAGTCACCCAGTTCAGTCTGAGCACTGACAAGGTGCTTTCACCATCACATTAATCTGGATTAAACAGATCAGCTTTCCAGCTGCTCCAGTGCCTGTCCCATTGGCAAAGGTGGGGAATAATCCACACTCAGGTTTTCCAGTTTTCAAGATCACATCTTTGCTGTCTGGCCAAATGATGTGATAGAAAGAAAAATGGTGTGTTGGCCACGGGTTCAGTGTTTGATTCAAGCCTTGATGCCCCAGATACTTCAGTGGGAAATGATCCTAATGGGATGAGGTTTGCGCTCTGTCCTCAGACAGCCTGAAGGTTGTAAATTGCCATACCTTTGTTTCTAGTAATAAATGGGAAATGTGTCTTTTTGATAGTTTAGGGATTGAGTTCCCAAAGGTCATGAATATAGAAAAGTTTGTTTGTTTTTTTTTTCTGCAGTGAAGTTACAGATTTTAATGATTTTTTGAAAAGTATCTTGGCATAATATATATGATTCTAATAAGTATAATTACATGGCAGGAGGGTTGGAACTAAATTATCTTTAAGATCCCTTCCAACCCAAGCCTTTCTATGATTCTGTGATTATCATCAAACACTCAGAGTTTAGGGGATGAAATTCTTACAGAGTTCTTGTAAATGCTTTCAGTATTTTTTCTTTTTTTTTTTTTTTACAATTTGAATACTATCTGGGTATTATAAGCATGTAATTTCACCCTAACTTCTGTTCAGTGGTAAAGAATTGAAGGTCATGTCATTTATTTCAAAATCTCTTTTCCTTTCAATTTTCAGAATGGTCTTTGTAGCTTATGGACTGAATGTCATGACATTTTAATGATGATAGAAATTACGTAGGCTACTAAAAATACATCATTTCCATAGAGTTCTTAACAGCCTGTAATGTTACAGTAGAAAGCTCATTTTAACCTTTAAAACTTAGTTTATTTGAAATAAGTGGTTAAACCAGGTTTTTTTTTAGGTTGGTGATATCTGATGATTTCTTATATCAATAATTTCCTCTAAGTCATGATCACATTCACTTTGGTAACCTAATCATTACTAAAAAAAGATTGTAGAATATAACTGTTATGAGGTTTCTGAATCAAAAAGTATCTCAAGCTTTTTCTATAAAACCTGAGTCTTTGCACAAATTTCACTAATGAATTTCTTTTGGATTCCTCTAACTAGGAGAGATTTTTTTTTTAAAATTTAATTATATCCTTCCCCATTCAATCAATGCTAATAAGTTAATTTATTTTCAGCTAAAATTATTCCTTCTTGGGCAATAAAACAAGCCCACCAGGGCACAGTTTGCATTTTGCAGTGAGCAATAGGCAGGGTCAGGGTGAGACAGCCTTTACCTTGAACCATCTTACAGTGCCACTGGCTCAGTGTGGCTAAAAAATGCCTTCCTTAGAAATAAAATTGCTAAAATGAGAGTTTGGGTTAGTTTGCTGGAAGTGTCCAAGGCCATGTTGGATGGGGTTTGGAGCAGCCTGGGATAGTGGAAGGTGTCCCTGCCTGTGGGGCAGGGGGTTTGGATGAGATGGTCCCTCCCAACCCTAACCATTCAATGATTCTAAGATTTTCAATTATTCCATTTTTTTTCCCACCACATTTCAAGCAGACTGTGGGAAATATTTATATGGAACTACTTGGTGAGAAAAGAGCCACTAAAGCTTCAGGGGTAGAGTGAGAATGGAAAAGAAAACCTGAGCATAGGGAGGGGAGGATGAGAGTGTGTGCTGGTCTCTGTGATGTGCACCAGTAAACTATTGGGAGTGGGGTTGTCAGACCATACCCTTAATATTAAACTTTCTGTTCTACTAATTGTTTATTGTGCTGCTCAGCCTAAACGTGGCTGCTCTTGCCCTGGGTAGGGACAGAGAACTTTGCTCTACAACCTTCAGTCCAGTCCTTAGGTTTTCAAAATTATTTTTAGGACTGACATTGATATCAGTGATGTATCACTGCCATGTCTGGTTCTCAGCAGCCTTCAGAATCAACATGCAGGTTGAATTTTCCCTAAATCACCATTTGTTCATACAAAGGACATGTATTTCCTTGAGAATTGCATCCACATCTGGCTATTACTGCTATGCTTAGATTTAGACTTTTGCTCATCCTAAATCAATTCTTTCTAACAAGTGCAGAGCCATAATTCCTTCAGTACCTGATGGTCCACAGGCAAATGGAAGAGGAGTGTAGGTTGGAGGTCTGTAAAGGGTCTTTAAAATCAGTTGAATCATATTCAGGTCTGGGTACATATAATCTCAGTTCAGGTACCATCTGAAAGCTTTTAATTTTTGTGTCTAATACTAAAATGTCTAGACTGCAAAATGTATACACCTTACTAAAAAGAATTTTTATATATATCTATGAAAAAAATATTTTTTTTTCATTATTGCATAGTATTGCATTTGTACTATGATCTCACTTTCCCAGAATTTCCTTCCACTGTTCTCCCCATCTTGCCCAAATGTGTATTTTCAGCCTTGAGGAAAGAATATAAGAGGAGAAAAACCCAACTCTCTGCATGATTTGCTGTCCCAGCATCTCAGCCTCGAGAGATCTCAGCCCTGATGGTCTGGAATAGTTTATTGAAACTATCCAAAAACAGCTTGCTGCCTGATTAATCTAATAAGTAAGCATTGCACTTATTTAGCCTTAAATTAATATTAATAGAGTGTTATTTCTAATAATGGAAATAATCTGCTTTAATCAAACCATAATTTCACATGTTGCTTTGTGGCTTTCAGTTATGCCTTTCATTTGCATCTTCCCCTTGTTGGTTTATCTGTGTGTATTTACACACATGTGTGTATAAACCAGAACAAATTGCTAAAAATGAGGGTTAAAAAAAGCCAGGAATCTTTCTTGTGGAATGCAAAAGGTATTTTGAAACACAGACCCACACTGGCGTTTTAACACAGAATAACTGAAGGATATGGGAAACACTGTACCTGAATTAATGCAGGAATTTGAACCTGGCAATCAAAACACTAAGTCGGACTTTAGAGTGTGGAATTAGTGTCTCTCATTGCAGCTTTCAGTTTGTACACTCAATTAAAGATTCACTGGTCTGCGTGGAAGGGAATTATTTATTCTGCCCTTTGTCTGCCACAGGGATTTTATGTCTGTCTTCCTCTTTTCAGAGGGTGTGTTCAGAGGGGGGAAGAAAAATCTTGACAAAATTGACAGTTACTGATGAATCAGAGTTCTCAAATTTAAACAAAAAATCCCAAACATTGACTTTTTCAGGGCTGTTTTATTTCTGTTCTCTATTCATTTGCAGAGGCAAAGAGCTTCCTTTTTCTGTTCTGGAAAGTCACAGCATTAAGTAGCATTAAAAATACGCAGGTGGAAAAGTTACCGAGTTGTGTGATTTATGTAGGAGTTCTCAGTGCTGTTGTTTATGTGTCTCTTTGAGGGAGAAGATTAGCATGGAAAAAATGTTATGTGTGGCTAAGTTTGTCTTCCTGGATGAGCTCTGTCATCACCTGAGCTGCAGACACAGAGTATCATGAACAGCTCGAGAAAAATTATGGCACGAGGCCAATGAGTAAGCTGAGAGTAATGGGCTTATGGCAGCACTATCTTCCCCCTTTTAATGAATGGATTGTAGTAATTCATTTATTCCAATTTCTGATGGGTATTCCCTGCATGGGGCTTTTGTAGCACCAACTCTGAAATTAGCTCAGGAAAGCTTTGAAACTGCAGAATATTCCACAGCACTGCAAAAATGTGAAGGAGCCACTTCTTTTTCCTCCCAGTCATGATTTCAATTTATCTTCAAAGCTTGTGGTGGTTGAATTAAAAGGGCTTTGGTGTTGTGTCCCTGCTGTTCCCACACATGGGCTCATTTCAGCTGTAAATGTTACACTCATTTTCTGGCTTTGTTCTCATTTTATTCTGTCATTGTTTGCCATGTTCTTATTGGAACTCTTTGTTCCATACAAAGAAGTGGAAATACCTTTGTGACAGAAACAAACCTGAGGAGTGGGAAAGTTTGCAGAAGTTCCAAGCACAGGGAGATGTGGACTGTTCTGCAGTTCACATAAAACATTTGCTGTGGAGCATCTGCATGTACAAAATTGGTAAGGACATTATTATATGCTTGTATAAAATATTCCTCTAACCCACTATAAGACCCCAGGATTAGAAAACAGGGAGCTGGAAAGGGCTACCTGGTTTAAAGAAGCCCATCCAAGTCTAATGTTAACCACCAGCTTACACAGACCCTTTCCTAAATAGACCTGATTTCATCTTGTTCCATGCAATCCCTTATGCAAGGATGTTGTTTTTTTTTCATTTATGCCCACTGGTTGATGCATACTATTAACTGAAATATATTTTTATATATATATATGGAAAATCTTTCCCTTGAGAGACAACAGCTAAGAAGGTGCACAAGAGTGTTGTAGCTTGGGAGACAGGGAGGAATGTTTTTGAAAGATCTGGATGACTTCATAACTCAGGGATGGTAAGACCAAAGCTTGTGTATGTGTAAATTTGGCCCTTAAATAAAATTGAAAACACTTCTGATTAATGCTGTCTATGTTGTTACTGGCCAAGGTTATATGGATGAATTACCTGAGAAATTCTGGGACTGGGAAGTTCCATGTAGTTCCTTCTGCACGGATTTTTCTGTAGGTGTTTTGAAGTCAGAGACCCACAGACACAGAAAACTTTAGGCTTTTGATTATCAACAATGGCTTTTTGATCTTAGAGTGACCCTCAGAGCTGAAAACAGATGTCTCTCTGCAAAATTTGAGCAGAGGCATCGAAGGCCTCTGCAAGGCAGGGATAATAAGGTCCAGTATGGAGAAATCCCACTTACAGCAAAAGGGAAGATGTGAGCACAACAGCTGACTTGTTGTACAGTGATGCTTGATGTCTGCTGTAGTTTCTGTCAGGTTTAAATGGGTTTTGCCACTGTAAGATTTTCCAAGGGAAAAAAAGAAAAAGAAAGAAAAAAACAACCCTGGAGTCTGTGAATAAATAACATTCGACAGTGGCTATCAGGCTCTGGCAGGTCATTTAGGGACTGAAATACTCCTTTTTTTTTTCTCCTCCTGATAATATTTTGTCCTGTTTTAATCTAAAAAACAACCCGCAGCCAAAACAACTTTCTTTTGGCTCAGTTCAAAACTATCCACAGGAGGAGAATTCATAGACCACCTACTCAAATACATGGTTTTGACAACCTTGTAAGAAATTTCAGTTCCTTGGGGATAGAGCAGGTAAAACAGACTATTAAAAATTAGTCCTGGATCCTGGCAGTAATGGAACATTGGTTGAAAACATCTCCAAAATAATCAGGGAAAGCAGAGCAGCTGATCCATCCTTAAGTGAAGGATTATAATGCAGCCTGGCAGGATTGCTTCTTCGGGGTAGTGGCCAACTACTTGTGCCACACTGTTTCCATTGGCATGAAAAATCAGCCTCCTCACAGACTCTCATTGTTCCCCACATCTCCTGCAGGGATGTGTGTTACTCTCTTGAAGGATTCAGCATGAAATGGAAGATAAAATAGCATTCATAAAATAAAATTGAATTGTTAGTCTGCATAAATGCAGTCAGTGCTTACAAAGCTGCTGCAAAACGTTGACAATGGCTGTGATTTTTCTTGGGAATAGTGGGGCTTCGGCAGGGATTGGATTATTCTTGCAGTGACGTCAGATCGTGGATAACTAGTGAAATCATTAGGAAAATTTAGCCCTGCTAAGAAGAGAAAAACCCCAGTTGATAAAGTAAACAAAGTTCGCAGCGGAGAAAGGACTTCACAACACAAACCCATAGGACTTAAGTGAAGACCTTTTATTAGACATAGCACACAGTTTACATAGGGTTAGAACTACAGCTTATTGGCTAAAAGAGTTACCACACCACCACGCTAGAAACTTCAATTGGTTAGAACCTATCTCTCACAAGTCCCATGTTTATATTATTTCATCCTGGCTATTTTTGTGCACCTGCAGAGAACTGTGAATTCCTACTATGAGAATTCTTGGGGAGTAACCTCCTCCCTGTCAGAAGCAGCAGCCGAGCTCCCTGCCACCTCCGGCTGATAGCTGAGTCTCACAGGGCTTTCTATAGATCTGAATTGCTCACTTTTGATTTTACTGTAACAACAAGTTGGCTGCCTGTGTATCCCTTCCTCTCTGCACCACTTTGCTGGGTACAGGGACACTCTGCAAGCACTGTACACACAATTTAAGAGCACAGATCAAATATTTATTGGCTGCTCCACACAGCAGATCTCTAAGCTAAATACTGCTCAGCCAAGCATTAGTAGAGTGTGCCCTGATGCCATACCCAGTGCTGCCTTGGAGCTTTGCAGCCAGGTGTGGAAGGGTTCTCCTTCACTGCTCCTTGGAACAGGCTTCTGGCTCCTTCTGGGGATTTTTCTTTTCCTTAAGATTTTAGTCAGCTTTTAACAAAGTGGGGTTTTTTCTACCCAAATCTTTGAGCTGTATCTTTAACTTTGAGGGAAGAGATGAAATCTTGTTAAGAGTGATGGGAAGAGGAGAAGGTAGGGAGGTTGAAGGGCAGAGCTGATGATGTGGGGGAGAAAATGGCCATGGGCTTGACAGCAGCAGAAATGGAAGCTGAAAGACAAAAGTAGTTAATACAGAGCCAAATATTTGGATCCTACATGAAACCTCATGAAACAGGGAACAAAATGCAAGGCTTTTTCCAGCAATGCTTTTTGGTTTTTTTCCCCAGTAAACTGGAGAGTGAGCCCAATAATTCCATCATGATGCAAATCAAAGCAAAAACAAGTTCAAACCCTCCCACAATATTATTTTTACAAAATATTAGTTTGTGAGGCCTTGGGCCTTTGGCAATTTTCAGTTATCCATCAGGTTGCTCTATAACTGGGATGGAAATTAGCCCAACTCCTCAGAGTTAATGGAACTCAGCAGCTCGAGATCTGATCTGCACATGGCTCGACGACACCATCCTTCACAGGTGTTAATGCTGCTCAGGTTTGTAAGGACTCACTGCTTATTTCTGAGGACAGTAACTCAGCTTATAGCTCTGGACAGTCACTCACTCTCCTAATTTTAATAAGTCCTGATATTGCATCCTTTGCATCCATTACAGCTTTCTGTAATACTGTGTATACACATCTTTTCGCTTCTGACCAGAACTACCAATGCCAGTGGATCAGAGAGATGGGGAATTGGATAATTTTTGGCTCTTTAGTATTTTTAAACTGCTGGTTCATCCCCTGCAGCTGGCTGGCATTTTATTGGTGCACTAAATTTGATGACCATGAAGCATTGTTAAACAATATTCTGTGATAAAAATAGTTCCCTTTGCTGATCTTATAAGTTTTTTTCTAAACTAGTTCCATAAATTACATCAACACAACTACTTGGGGTTTTTTATTTTTATCTAGAATTTGAGACAGGTGAACTAAATTGTGTCTGTAGGACCAAGAGCAAAAAGGAGCAGATACAAGGTAGGGACCTAGCCCTTTATTCAGATTATTATTATTCACAGACTATTCTGAGCTGGAAGGGACCCACAAGGATCATCGAGTCCAACTCTGAAGTCAATGGCCCACATAGGGGATTGAACCCATGACCTTGGCATTATTACAACCAAGTTTTAACCAACTGAGCTAATCTCAATTGATTAAATATCCATATTCTTGCAAATATGGTTGTTTAAAGACATTGGACTTTTCCACGTCTCTGTTACTGGACCAAAGTAGCCAAGAATTTTCTTACAAGGTTTTTCTAGGGCTTGACATCTGACTACAATTAAAAAATTTTTGTATGTATTTCAGGCTAAATGAATTAGTGTGATGTTTGATAAGGGAATTGAAAACATTACCTGACCCTGGTATTTCTATAGAAATTTCATATACTGACAGGGTAAGAGAAGCTTGTGTATATTATATCTGGTGTGAAATAAGACTGATATTAAAATGAAAGTTTAAATAGTATCATTTAAATTAGAGATAAGCTTCAATTACCTTGATCTCAGAGGTCAGAGAGTTCTCACGGTGGGAGATACTGACAATTTCAGTGGAAGAAAAGTAAAGGAGAAAATACATCCTCCTGAGTCAAGGAAGAAATTACAATAGAGAGAACAATATTTAGAGAACAGGCAGTGCAGGGGAGCTGATAATAAGCTGTATCCTAACAGGCAAGGTCATTCAAGAAACAACAGCTTGATTATTCAGCTAATCAAAAGAATCAGGCAGGCTCCTTACCTGCCATTGTTCCACAGCTTCATGCAAGGACACACCATCTGCCAGGAAAAATGTCCTAATTATTTGTCTACACTCTTGTCTTCCAACTCTCAGCCTTGGGATTGAAAGTAGGAGGTCAAAAAGATTATATCAATTGTAAAAGAAGAAAGACAAGAAGAACGGGGTGAGATGTTTTGTGTTGAGAAGTTAAATGCTGGGATTTTGAAATGTTTGTATATTCTGTGAGATTTCTCTGCCCAAAAAGAAAAGTTGTAAAAATTCCAGCCTGAAAACAACCTTATTAGAGAATTCCCCTTTCCTCTTCGGTTTGGTTTGAGTTCTGACTTTTAGTTCTGACTTTTCAGCATCTTTTAGGGCCATTTTTCTTTGTGTACTTATTCACCTTCCATGCTGATTTGAATCTCCAGCTACTGTTGGATTTACTGTTTAATATCTTCCTTTTTACTCTGGAATGTGAAATATTTCATTATCTGCTAGTATTTTATAAACACCGTAAATACTTATTGAACCCTTATCTTCTTTAGATTATACTGATAATGGATGAGTTATTACTTATTATCATATTTTTACCGGCAGTGTGTTAATTAGTGACCCAACAACTCGTTTGCTTTTCATAGAAGTCCTTTTATTAAATTAGAATATGAATAAATGATCAGAGTCCATCTAAAAGAAAACCAACAACTAAAAAAAAAAAAAAGCAAAACCCTTAACCTCAAATCCAAAACCCTGAAAAGAAGAAGACATTTGAGACATCAGACTTTGATTATATGGTGCTCTTTTAGTTTTGCTTTCTGTTTATTTCTTATGTTATAGTACTTGAGCTGTAGCCTCCAGACAAAATCTGTTCCATTTGAAAAGGCAGTTGTGGATTTACACAATTTCATAGTATTGCTTGAAATGTTGCCCTTTATTCTGAGAGTAAAAAAATTGCCTCAACTTGTGTAAATAGTGTGGGAAGGGGGAAAGAGTTGACAAGATGAGCTCATAAATCAGTGATGATGAAGAGAAATCTGTCATCAGCTCAGCTGGTTTACAGATTGAAAACAGTAGTTTTACAGTTGTCAAAAAGAATATTAATTATGCCAGATTTCCACTCATGTGGCCTGGCTTGATTTTTTGTTATCTTTTTAAGATGTATATGTATAAAGATAGTTTAGAGATATATTACAGCAAGTTTAAAAATAAATCCACTTTATTTTCACAATTTTGTTTTCCTGCCTCTGTAATATCATGTATTTCTGAGTCATCGACCTTAACAATGGTTGCTAAAGTATGTTTGATTCAAAATGAAAAGACAGTTTTTTGCCTCGTATTTTTTTTTTGAAAAGCCCATGAAAAATTCCTTTCAACTGCACCATTGTAACATTTGTATTACATTTGTGAAGGGAAAGGAGAGTTGGCCACCCATTATTTCTCAAGATGTCTTTGCTGTGCCTTGGCTTCAGAGCCTTTTCTGCTCCAGTGAGGAAAATTGAGCATCATTTTCATCTAAGCCCTTAGAGCAATAAACTATTGCACTCTTCAGAACTAAGAAGCAGAAACAAACATTGCAGAGAAAAGAGGTTAAAAATCCATTTTTAGAAAAGTAGAGAAGTGCATCAGATATCAATACATGAGTGAATCAGACCCTCCCTACCATCAGCTCCCAACAGTTTGCCTGGGAAGGTGTTTGATTATTACAGTTGGCAACCCCTGACTCTGTTTAAGGCACGATAATGCTTGACATCGACATCTTGTCATGAAGAATTAGTTAAAACATTGGATCTAGAGCAACTAAGGAGGATGTGATATGTCTGTAGGTGTTTGAAAAGCAGGGATATGGAAAAAGGATAAATTGTTGAAGCTGATTATGTAACTGTTGGTTCCAGTGGTGTGTGGTTTGGTGAGAGGACTGAGATGAATACAAGAAAGAGTAAAGCTGAAGATCAACAATGTCTTGACTAAGAAGGTCAAGACAAATATGCAATTACTCCAGGCTCAGTAAACACGATGAGTAAAAGTCCCTTGACCAGTTTACTTTTTGATAAAGAATAATTCCCTTGTACTGGAATAAATAGACCTGAGACTAAAGTCAACAAGAAGATGTCGTTGCCTTCTCTGAGAGCTGTATAAGGACTAGATGACTTTGCAGATATCTCTTGGTTTGTGTTTTTATGCTTCTGTGAAAATTAACTGCTTCAGTCAAGTCTCCCTTACAGAAGGATATCTCTCACCAAATAAGTCTTGACCCATTTTTTCCCCCTGCTTTTCTATGAATATAAACTTAGTAATAGAAGTAGTCACTTTCTTTAAAAGTCTGAGATTCAAACCCAAAAAATCCTTCAACTGGCACAGACAGGGTCATGTAACAACAACCCAGGAGAAAGGGAAACACTAAATAGCTTCCAAAGGTCTTGTCTACACCTATTTGACTCTGTCATTGCAACAACTAATTAATGACACTTAAAATCTGAGGAGATACTTGATTTTTCCAGGCTTCACCTATGAAAGTTAAAACCAGATAATTTGTTTGTCTTACTGAATGAGGGAAAGAGCATCTCTGTCTTGGGTTGAGCTGGCAAAATGCCAACTGCCCAAGTACAGAGAAAAGGTTCTTCCTCCCCCCAGCCAGCCAAAAGGAGAAAGAAAAGGGAGAGGGAAGAAAAAACTCTAAACCAGGTTTATGCTGAAACTAACTACATGTATTTATACAGAAAAGAGAAAATTAAGAGAAAACTACAATATAACACACACTTACACAAGTTATATATAACAAGAAATAACCTCCCACTCCCCAATTAATACAAAGTGTATTACTCTAGATCTATAAGCACTCTAAAAGGCATTCAGCAAGAAACAGAAAGAGTAACAGCAAAATGTTTCTACTTCCCTGAAACTAAACAAAATCCAAGGAGCAGCAGCCGAAGCAGGAGCAAGGCCTGAGATAGCAGACAAGGCGTAGCACGTCTTCCTTGCACCTCAGCCATGGTGAAACTGAACTAAGCCACTCCCACATACTGGATTTTACCCCTTTTGAGATGATGTAAGATGGTATGGAATACAATATTATTGGCTAGAAGAAGTCAGCTGTTAGCTAGCTCAGCCTAGCTCAAGGCAGCTGACAATTCCAGCCCTAAATCTGACCTCCAAGGCCCAAATTTAGGCCCATCAGCCAAAGCCATGACAATCTCAGAAATTTCAGACCATCTCCCTGTTGTGGATAGGAGTTTTTTTGAATTCTGCATGTATCTTCTTCCTCCCCCAAAAGCAATCAAACAAAAAGACAAAACCACTCAGGTGAAATGATATTCTTGAGATGCTTCTCCAAATGCTGAGGTTGCGTCATCACTTCCCTTGAGAGCAAATGTGCCTTTGTCTGGTCGTTCAGACATCCAAATGAAAACAGTCCTAAAAAACAAGCCAGGATTCCTTTCTGGAGGGTTTAAGTAGATCATTTGTCACTGAAGTCTTGTTAGTTTGGCTGCTGCTGAGTCAGAAAGAGGAATGTTTTAGCAAAGCCATATAGAGATCTCGGTGAGGGAGCTTTTAGCTGCACCATTATTGTCTGATAAGGCTGCAAATCTCCTTGGGGTCTTTGCCAAATTCTGACCAGTGATCATGGGTAGGACTTCACCAAATCTGTGTATTTGGTAAGGCAAACCAACAGGATCAGTTCAATAAAAAGGAGTAAGTGATGAAGAAATAAAGGAAGTATTCTGTCTCTGTCCTTAAAACCTTTCCCCCACCAAAGTCTCTTGCTCTTCACTGCATCTATATTTTTAGCAGGTGGGCATACTTTTTGCTAGTAAAATTAATTCTGAGAGCTCAAAAGAATGCTGATAAATATTGACTACTTGATATTATTAAATTGTTGTAAATGCAGTGCAAGAAATACTAAAGCTTCTTAAGAATCTCATGGGTAATAGTGAATGGCATGGCTGGAACAGAAATATAAGTCAGTATAAATATATATATATATATTTTTTTTTTTCTATGAGATGTCTATATAAGGGAGAGATAATATATCCTGTATATAATCTTACAGATACTCATATATGGGGAGGGAGACAGAGAGATGTGGCAGGAAGAGATTAGATATGACACTTCACCTGCCTGTGCTAAACCAAATAGTAAAGACTCATGGCCAGGCAGTGAATTCATTAATTCAGCTGCTGATTGCATTGGAGCTGAGAGATGAACTGCTGCTTTTAACAGTCTTGGGGTGTCCATGTGAAATATAAGGATGGTTTATACAAATTACTCATGTGACCTCACAAAGGATCTGATTGAAATCAAACTCTTGGCAGTCCTTGCTCTGAAGTCTGAAAATAAGACCATTAAAAAATAATGTTCATTAAAAATATTTAATCCTGAATATACAAAATAAATGTTGTAATGTGTTGTAATCAGCATTTCTGTCTGCTTCCACATGGTAATCATTTTTAGGAATAACCGTAATGAAAAGCAATAAAACTCAGGAGGTACCAGGCTATGGTTGCTCATACACACATGTACCAAAAATTTATCTCCAATCAAATAATTTTTAGCATTAAATTTTATATATATAAGTGTTCTTTTTCATAATGTGCCTCTAGATTATTTCTCTGGATTCATTTACGTAATGGAAATCTTCCAGTGTTCACAGATCTATTTCATCAGTGTGCATTTAGTCAGGGATCTCATTAAATCCAGTCAAATTTCGCCTGAATTAGGACTGAATAGAAACTTCCTGAAGACAGACCTTTTCCAGATAATAGTGATAGATTCCAGATTTAGTGATAAAGTCACAAGTGGCAACAAAAAAGAAAATCTTCACTTTTTAAAAAAAATAATTTGTGACATGTTACGTAGAGAACGTAAATGAAGGCACAAAGTATATCGCAAAGAGATTAAAACCCAAATAGAAGCTGGATCAAATATCTGAAAAGTTGACATTAAAACTATACTTTGAAAGTTTGGAAGTCATTCTACCTTAATATATGGATTGAGTAACAGTGAGCCTTGAGTATGTCCTGGATTTACAGGAAATGTATGTGTCAGATTAGCAAAAAGAGAAGAAAGACTTGTAGTTGTTAAAAATAAAAAAAAACGGGGTTGTGGCTAAATATGGAGAAATTAGTGTTAAATTCAGGTCTGTAGCAAAGAGAGATAGGTATTGAGAGAGCCTTTCTGAACAGGTCCCGTGAAGATGTTTGTGGTAGTACTAATGTGGAAGAGGATGGAGTTGGAGATGAGAGAGACAAGGAAGAGGTTCTGGTGCCACATGTGAAAACAGACAAGATGGGATGGGGAAAAAAAATCACCCAAGAAAGATGTGGTGAAAGAAGTTGTTTACATGGGAAGGTGCATGACAATGAACAGCCCAAAATCATTAGCTTTGGAGACAAGAAAAGGGAGATTTGTTTGTGCACACAGACCTTTCAAGGCAGAGGAAAGAAAAACAGTGAATTTTGTGGGAGATGCCTTTGCTTGTATTGACCATTGGGGATGGTCCTGTGCTGACATACCAGGGCTGGAGTAAGTGTCCTATGGAGCCAGGCTGGGAGAGCTGGGGCTGTTAAGCCTGGGGAAGAGAAGGCTCCAGGGAGACCTTTAAGCATCTTCCAGTGCCTAAAGGGGCTCCAGGAGAGCTGGAGAAGGACTTTGGACAAGAGGTGGAGAGACAGGACAAGGAGGAATGGCTTCCCACTGCCAGAGGGCAGGGTTAGATGCGATATTGGAAATTGTTCCCCATGAGGAACATGGGCAGGCCCTGGCACAGGTTGGGTAGAGAAGCTGTGGCTGCCCCATCCCTGGAAGTGTCCAAGGCCAGGTTGGGTGGGGCTTGGAGCAACCTGGGCTGGTGGAAGATGTCCCTGCCCGTGGCAGGGGTGGAACTGCATGGCCTTTAAGTTCCCTTCCAATCCAGCCCATTCTCTGATTCTGTGATATGGGAAGTCTTTCTGTTTGCTTCAGTGGCCTTTGAATCAGGTCACTAAAGCTATTTAGCTTTCACATCTCTCATCTGAATATTCATATTCTCATTAAACCATTATTCCCGGTATGTGCTTTATTTTGTTTAATTAAAAAGGTTTAATTAAAACCTACAACAAAGACTGGAGCTTGAAATAATATTTGGGATGTGATTTACCCCTAAGATGTTTTACACAATACCGAATTACCTGATGCTGTCTGAGACAGTCTGAAGACAGCTTTGACTTTTTATAATAATTACTACAGTTCCTCTCAGCTCTGTAATGTCTCTCAAATGTCAGCTTACTGGGGCCACATCCAGAGCAAGCCCTGCAGTGCTGTCAGGGGCTGCCACTCTCTGGGAGGGATAAGAAAATGAAACCACTGTCTTCATGTGGCAAAAAAAAATCCTCAACATCCTTTAAAAAAAGCTTTGTTTAGTTGTGTCTTGTCCAGTATATTATTGGTCTGATGACTAAATTATTTTCTGAGACAAAATTGTTGTCTTCAAATAATCTCTAAAAATGTTTTCCAATGTGGTGCATTACGAGTGGAAGGATTTATTACTGTATATTGAATGGTTTATCCCCAGTTTTAGGTCACTGTAGAGTTTATCTCTGGTAAAGGATGTGGTTAATTCCTTGGCTGAAACAGGCAAATGAATTAACAACTCTGCTTGTGCCAGTGTGTTTATGTGTAATCAGTTGAGATGAATGAGCTGCTTCACTTGAATGAAAGTGGTTCCTTCAAAGATGTAGTTTTGTGAATACACAGTATTGACAGAATGGAACTTTATGAGTGCAAGTGAGGTATTCAACAAAACACAGACTAGAGTGAGAGATTTTTTTTTGTTTGTTTGTTTGGTTTTTTTAATTACTGGTAAGCATGAGTGTATGCAGAGTTTCATTATTTGTTTGTAAGAAGGCAAAGTCATAGAATCACAGAATGAGGTGGACTGGAAGGGACCTTAAAGACCATCTCGTTCCACCCCCTGCCATGGGCAGGGACACCTTCCACCAGCCCAGGTTGCTCCAAGCCCCGTCCATCCTGGCCTTGGACACTCCCAGGGATGGGGCAGCCACAGCTCCTCTGCCCAACCTGTGCCAGGGCCTGCCCACCCTCATAGGGAATAATCTCCAATGTCCCAATATCCCATCTATCCCTGCCCTCTGGCAGTGGGAATTCATCCCCCCTTGTCCTGTCCCTCCATCTCTTTTCCACAGTCCATCTCCAGCTCTCTTGGAGCCCATTTAGGCACTGGAGGGGGCTCTGAGGTCTCTGTGGAACTTTCTGTTCTCGAGGTTGAGCCCCCGTGAGGTCTCCCAGCCTTTCCTCATAGGAACGAGGTGCTCCAGCTCTGTTCATCCTAAATGTCTCCTTGATTTTCTTCCCTTATATTTTTGCATAACAAAATATAAATTTCTTAGACAGAGACAACTAACCTAGGATGCAGTGATTCTTTAGAGAAGGCTGGAGGGGAGTTAAGGTCTTTTCCCAGGACAGCCAGGTAAAAGCAGGATGGATTTTACCTCAGCACATTCACAAGATCTTGATGAACACTGTGTCAATGCAGGGCACAGACGTCAAGAAAGATGAAGTCTGATTGAAAAGGAAAGTAAAAATAATGACCAAAGACCTGGGAAAAGTACAACTGATGGGAGAAGACAGAGTGAACTTGTGTTTTGTCTGGAGAAGTGAAAATTGCACCCATTTTTCCTCCAGATTCTGAACTATGAAAAATGTTGCTGCAAAGTGGAAGAGAATAAACACGTTTCATTTTCATGCTAGACAGGAGGAATAGTTCTGGATTGCAGTAGGAAAGGTTTAGATTAGAATTAAGGACAATGTAACAGGAGTAGAGTTCAGCACACAAGGATATTGCCTGAGGATGCTGCAGAATCCTTTTCCTTGCAGGGTTTTGATAATAGCCACATTTGTCAAGAAAGATACAATTGATTTTGACTCTTTATAGGCAAGTGAGCTAAATAGCTTCTTAAAATGTTCTCCATTATTTTTTTCTGTCATTTAGCTGCTAAATAACAATATTTAATACACTTGTGTACAATATTTTAGGACATGAAAGTATAAAGACATTTTTTGAATTGAACTGCTTCATATCTCTATTGTCAAATCCATTTGGAATTGTTAAAATTTTTGTCCTGCTCTGAATATGAAAAACCTGAGTTAGTGATACCCATTCTTTCTCCTGGCAGTCTTTCTTTCTTTCTTAAACTAAAATAACAAAAATTGTTGGAACCAAGGCCAGCTGTAAAACACAGGGGTCAGAAATAGTCCAATTTGTAAACTAGTAGCTTAATAAAATAAACCCAGGGATTTATAGCTCTTTCCTATCCTGCCTTTATGTTATATATAAAATAAGGAAATAGAATAAAGCTAACAGCATATGCCTTGCTTCTGTCTCAAACTTACACTTCATTTTAAAATTCACTCGGCACTGCTCTGCCTGTGCTGTCAAGTCAACAGGAATCTCCATTAACCTGGAGACAAGGAGTGTTAAGTCTGCCCAGGGTGTGTTAGTAACAGTCTGTGGATGCACTTGCAAGGCACAGTGAGAGTTTGTGCTTCTCTGAGCGATGCCACCTCTCAGATCAAACCCTGCTGGGAGGTTCTCGCTGCAGCTGCCCGCAGACCTGTGCCAGGGTTGATGACCACTCAGGAATGTCGCACCTCACCATCCAAGTGTAGGGATTTCTGCACACCACCTTTAATGTGAAGGTGAGATATTCCCTTAATCCAACCTAATGAGTTCATTACGTGTCTCATTGTATGCTGTCAAAAGCTTAGGGATACACACACATACATGTATGTATTTCACTTGATTATTTGTGTGTAGGTAAGTATGAATTAAGAAAATTGATGAGATGACAGTCAGTGAAGAAGGGCTTAATTGTTCAAAGTAAATATTCGTGTTCCTAAAAAGCAATATAATACAGACAGTTATTTGTAAGAGTCCCAATACAGTTCAGTTGTAATAAAGGACTAAAACACCAAAATTCTGGGTGTAATAAATATTATTTCATCTTCTGTGCTGAATTGTATTTACAGTTAGCAAATGCTTTCTAATTTGGAGTCCAGATCTCTTCTCTTGACATTTGAGCTGATTACTTCTTATTTTACCCTGCCTAGACCTAGAGGATGAGAACAGTTTCCCTTACAAAAGACTTGGAGACCTTGAGTTGTTTTTCAGAGCCACTTTTGTCTAGAATAGAGTTTCTTATCCTGTGAATATCATCTGATGCTGTTCTACTGGCTGGTGAGACGAGCCTAGACTGAAAGTATTCAATTAGCTTTAAGTCAGCCATTTGAGGTGCTGGTGGCAGTACTTTAGTACAAGGAATTCTTTTTTTCTTTGCTGACATTAAGCAAATGTGTATTTTCAAGCGACATTACTTACCTACTTGAGGAAATGACTCTGAGTTAGGGTGTGAATTTAGAGTGCAAGCCCTGATGGGGAAACTTGTATTGCACAATCAGTCAGAGATAAAGGACCTTGCTGGAGGTGATTTGGGTCATTTTAGTGGAATTTACTGCCAGAATTATGGCTGCTTCTGGAAGTAGCTGTGCAAAGTCACTTTGAGCGAGCTGCTGCCCTGTCTGCTGGAATGTTTGTGTCCTTATAGACTCAAGACTGTTCCTTCTTGGCTCTGAAATAGGAGACCGTTCGTTTTCTATCCATGCGAGGAAGTATGTCTGTATCCCTGGCTTCACACTCCCAAGAATCCTCCAGATACCTGGGATGAGCTGATATTCCCTTCATAGCATAATTCTGGAGAAACTTCCCATATATTTAAAAAATCTGAAGCCAGCCAGCTGAATACGCAAATTCAGCAGAAACTTCCAGAAAAATGAAGGCTGTAACATCACTAGAGGAGTAGAAACCTTCTGGATTAACCAGGCTGTGATCTGAAAATCAAGCCCTTTAGTTACCATGGCAGAAATAAAACAGAACTTTGTTTTTTAATTCTTCTCTGATGGCATTGATACATTAGTTTCAAATCTCTTTATGCTACAAAGAGCCTCTTTCCCAGAGTTCTAAGGGAATGGTCTAATCATCTGTGTTTATGTTTTCTTAGCTGTCAGGCACTGTGTAACAGAGGTATCCACTGACAGTGAAACCAGACAACAGGGTTGTTTAGGAGCACTGTATTGATAGGTGAGAATTAAAGATTGGTATGAGATTTAAGCAAGCCCTTGATGGAGTGATGTGTCTAAGACAAAAAACCCCCCACCTTTCTCAGGATCTATCCAGACGTGCTCCAGTTTAATCAGCATCATCAAAGCCAAGCTCCCATCTGCAGAGTGAGGAGAAGGGAAAAGGCTTCATAACCAAAGAAGTTCTGGTTTCTCTGTGATACTGGAGTAAAAGTCAATCTTTTAAATCCCTGTGATAAAATCAGACTTTGAAATTAACTGAGCTGAGCTACCAACTTCTCAGGACAGGTCTAGAAATAACCTGTTGGCTAAGAAATCCTGCATGGAACAGAAATATTGCAGCTGAGCTCCCGTTTAGGCACAATTAGCTTGGCTTCCTGCAAGGCTCCTGTGGTGAGGAGTGGCATCAATTCACCTGCAGATGCTGGGACTTCAGATTTTATTGCCACAGCATTTCTGGGCCAACCTCTATTCCCTGGGAAAACACAGCACTTGATCTATGTGTGGATAGGGAGATGTTCTACTCTTTAGGTTAGATGGAAACAGCAATGCCAGCGACACCTTCTCAGTGGGTTTGTGCTGCACCAAGAAGTATCATGTCTGAAACAACAGTGAGAGGATCAGTTCAGACAAATCATCCACCAATTTAGGAAAACATGTACAAGCTTTGATGTTGAGCATCAAATTCAGGTATAGGGAGTTAGTGCTTTATTAACCACCAATACTGTGTTTAAAACTCCGGAGTCTAAAACTGGGATCTTCGCCTGTGCATCCTCCTACTCCTTGGCAAAGCTGGAGAGTCAAGACTGTGTGTCTTGATATAGGCTTGTGGCAAATGCCAAATGTGCTCCTGCCTGATTTTGTGATGTCAGCTGCCATTCTCCTGATGAACTGGTGAGGAAATGAGGCAGATTTCAATTTCAAAAGGCTAAATTATTAATTCAATTATCACACCAGTAGTGGTATCTTGTAAGATAAGGTTAAGATAATTAAGAGATTAATAATAATTAAAATAATTAAGATTATTAGAGACATTAGAAGACTGGTATTTATTTCAAAGAAGGCATATCCTTTTTTATGTATTTTTGTTTGTTCACTTACATTAAGATGGATTCAGCTCAGAGCTTGTGCCTAAACCTACATTACACAACATGAGATTTTCTCATTTCCTTTGTCTTGCTTCTTGACTGAGTCCTGTAGTGAACTGAGTGCTGGAAATATAAGGTTTTTAGTATCTCAAATGGTCTGAAAGTTTTGTGTAAAAATTGTTTATGTGTTTTGCTGTTGGCAATTTTATGAGCTTTGCGGTGACCTTTCTGGCTTGTGCTGGCCCTGCTCATAAAGGGTGTGCATACATGATGATCTTAAAAGGGCTTTCCAGAGATGTCAGCCTTGACTATGACATGTTTTCTGCTCCCAGATTTCCTAAGAGGCATCATTTAATTGTTGGCCATATTATTCTGTCTCCAAGTACACAACTGTCAGTAGCTGTTTTGTATGGGAACTAAATATTTTAGATCTTGTAATATGCAGTTTTCCTTAATTTTGTGAATGTCACAGTGCTCTGTTGTGAGTTAAGCAACTTAGTTCATTTTCTGGGAGTCACATGGAGAACACAAGATTTAATTGATTTAGTTCAAATCACATTGCTCCAATCGATCCAAGGTGAGAGGATCAACAGGCAACTTCTATAGCTCAACATGGAGCTTAACATTTCAGTGAATCTAAACAAGTTTCCAATCCTGTGCTATAAATAGATGAATATATGTTGCTTGAAAATTGATGGAATTGCTACAAATAATATGTTTCTGATGTAGAAAACCCAGGACAAAGGAAGGATTTGAGGAAGGAATGCTATTTCCTAAGAGGCTTAAACAGCTCTACATTATTCTCCATTGTCCTCTTTGCTAGTATCACTGCTAAAAGAGAGTTTTACTGAGTGTCTTTCCTCCTCGTTGCTGCAGTGCCCTCTTTTTGCTGTGTGGGCTGTTCCTTTGTTGGCTCTCCAGGTTGTCCATGATGAAATCCCGAGCAGACCCACAGGCCAGGCTGAGAACTGTTGCTTCATATGTTTGGTGTCACAGCTACTTAGACACTTGCAATTTCTTTCAATTACCCAGTTTTATTGGAATCTGTTTCTGTGCTCTGCTAGCCAAAACAAGGACTTTACTAAAAAATAATAAATTGCTGGCTAATATTATTTGCATGGTAATTGCTTCTGCAGTGCCTATTAAATCAGTGTTTCTGGCACAGCTCTGTGATAGCAGAAGTAGGAATATTAATATACTATGACAAAAAGCTTTTCTCATTTTCTGTTTTTGAAATTAATTACTATTTTCCCATGGGAAGGTTGGTTGGGAAATGTGTCTGTTTTTCCCCTCAGCTTCGTGGGATTATGAGGAGGGTCATTACATAGGCAGGGAAAGTGGTGATGTTTGTAGATGTTTAGGGAAGTGTTAAATAGGATGGGGTCAGCTCTGCCCTAGAGTTCTTGTGTCTTTCTGAGAGGGTGATTGGCACAGGAGCAGAAAATCCAGCCTGTTTCCAGCTTGAACATGACTGATGGCATGTGCTATTCATCCATCTGAAATGCCTGCCCTGCATCCTCAGTTAATCTGTATCTGTGCTCCAAGTGCAGCACCTCCAGACCCTGCTGGATTTACTCTCTGGGCACACACACAGTCATTCTGACACAGCCAGATAGAATGGACTCTCTGGCCATTCTCTGGATGACAATTGTCCTTATTTCCACCTGGGATGTGCAGGTAGGAAATAAATTAGCCTCAGATAGCTCCTAATTTGGGATAGAAAAAACAATGGCTGTCTCATGGTTTGATTGTAGTTTGTCTTTCCAGAGCATTAATGATGATAATACAGAGTGTATGTTGCCTGGGAAGAGTCTCCTGAACCTGACTGAATTTGTTAGGGCTGCTCAAAACCACTACTTGGTTTCACCAAGCACTGTGCTTTTTGGGATTGTGAAAAATAATCTCATAGGAAAAATATCTAAGGTTAACATAGAGTGAGTTAGAAGGGACCTTAAAGACCATCTGGTTCCACCCCCTGCCATGGGCAGGGACACCTTCCACCAGCACAGGTTGCTCCAAGCCCCGTCCAACCTGGCCTTGGACACTTCCAGGGATGGGGCAGCCACAGTTTCTCTGGGCATCCTGTGCCAGGGGCTCACCACCCTCACAGCCAAAAATTTCTTCCTAATATCTAATCTAGCCCTGCCCTCTGGCACTGGGAAGCCGTTCCCCCTCGTGCTGTGACCCCAGGCACTTATCCAAAGTCCCTCTCCTGCTCAGTTGGAGCCCTTTTAGGTGCTGGAAGGTGGTTAAGGTAGTCAGTGTGGAGCCTTCTCTTCTCCAGGCTGAACAATCCCACTTCTCTCAGCCTTTCCTTTTAGAACAGTTGCTCTAATCAAGTTGGTGGCCTCCCCTGGGCTCTCTCCAACAGGTTCACATCCTCTGTGTTGGTGCTCCAGAGCTGCACTGCAGATGGGGTCTCACCTGAGCCAGGCAGAATTCCCTCCCTCCCCTGCTGCCCACACTGCTTTGGATCAGCCCAGGACACAGGGAGGATGTTGAGCTGCTTGTCCCCCAGCACCCCCAAGTCCTCCCCAGGGCTGCTCTTGATCCATTCTCCACTCAGCCTGTACTTGTGCTTGGGGTTGCCCCAACCCAGGTGCAGGACCTTGCCCTTGGCCTTGTTGAACCTCCTGAGCTTCCCACAAGTCTATCTCTCAAGGCTTTCAATGCCTGTTGTGCAATTTCTCCTGCTTGAAACATTCTTAAGATGCTTCATACCAAAGCTCTTTTGTCTGTAGAGCATCATTTCACACCAATATTTTTATGTGCCATGATTTAAAAATGTTACTGTAATGACACTATCACATATTTCCTGTAGTGCTCACAGGACTCACTGTAATTTGTAGCTGGAATTTAATTAATTATTAGGCATTTGTAACTGTCAGTCAATAACTTAAATACTTTGGGCTTACAGTTTTTGAAAGGAGTTTGGTTTATGAAGAGTGAATAAATATACCATTCCATCTGTTAGCCAAACCACCTGGCACAAAATCGTTTGGGGTGTAATTATGTAGTTGGCAAGAATGTCAAAAAAAACCGAAGCGATTTCTAGAGTTTTCATCCCAATCGATGCTTTACTTCGTAGTGATGGAAACCTGACTAATGCATCAAGGACTGGTTCTTTTTTTTTTTTTTTTTTCACACCTCTGAATAAAACAACTTGTGTTCACCTTGCAAAAAATGCCTCACACAGACAAATATAGGAACCAAGAGAGAGGCGTGAAATAATGCAGAGCCTAATCACAGGAACGGAATTGGAGCCGGCCCGTGGCTGGAAGCACTTGAAAGGAGTCACGTAGGAGGTGCATCATTGTCCTTTTAATCTCTGTAGGAAGAGACTTGGGACAATTTGGGAAATGATTTTTCCTTCCTGATGATAGTGAGAATGTTTTTCTGAACTCTGGGGCTGTACAAGATTGCTACATCTGCAAATCTATTTTCCTATTCTTTCCGTGATAAAATTTCTTCTTTAATCCTCTGGAAGCACAGAATACACAGAGAAGAGACTCAGCAAATAGCATTTGTAATGTAAAGAAACTCTCTTTTTAACTCATGGAATGGGAAAACTAACTCATACAAGGTTAGCTATAGGTCGGATAAAACTTGTGAAGTAGGACCAAATAGATACAGGAGTTAAAAAGCAAAATAAATTACTCCAACCCTGTGTTGCAGCTGGTTGCAAACAGCCTTTATGTGTCCAGCTGAACATCATCTCTATTGTAAAGCTCCAGCTGGTTTAATGATGTGAGGGGAGTGGTTTGTCAAGCTCACCAGGAGGCTTAAACATAATTTTTTTTTTTTTGGATTAAAAGTTGTGAGACTGTCAAACAGAGCCTGAGCCTTGCTCTGAAGTTTTACTCTTTGCAGATGTTCAGAGCATGTGGTCACTTGGCAACTTCTTGTCTCTCTGAGTGCTGCAAAAAGACACAGGTAAAGTTTGCGGTTGAAAATGCAAACAAATGAAGTTATTACTTATAAGTTATTATTTATGAATATGAAAAGGCTGCTCAGAATAGTTGGCTTTGTTAAGATTTCATTCCTTGTGGTAAATAATTGTCATGCCATATTTTAGTGTCTGGGGAGAGAGCAGCTTTAGTTTTAATTCTTTGCATGGTTGAAGTCATTCAGTTATTCAGTTTAATTAAATGGCTTTTAAGATTTCATTTTAGTGAAGGGAAAAATGATCTATCATTATAATTATGATTCAATGTTTTCTAGTTTTTTGTTTTGTTTTGTTTTTAATTGTGGCAGATATTGGAGAAGAGCCTTTGAGATAACTTTAGTAATAGAAACTGCTTCTGGAACCCTGTAAAATGTGTTATCTATAATGAAAAGAGAAATGTTGATATTGTTAATTAATAAGAGATGAATTAGTCTGGAACCTGACACTTAATTTACCCCAGTAATGGCACTCAAGGAAAATCGCAGCTTACCCTCAGCTGTCATTCTAAAGAAGCTCCTTTTCTTCAGTGTGTAGAAACTTTTGGCTCTCCAGCTAAAAATCAAGGTTGGCCTTTTGTCTACTGTGAGGAGGAATATAGGAAAAAAATATTGTTTGACAGAGTAAGATTGAGAATTTATATGAATAAAAATATGATTTTTTTTTATATAAAACTTAGTATATTATTGCATTAACCAAAGGAGAAAAATATTCCCCCCCAGTGTGAAGTGCTCAGCCAAATACTCCAAATCATTCCCTTCTAATCCCTTCTATAATTGTCAGAAATATGTATACGATTCTCTGTAAGTACTGATGGAAAAATAGATGTCCTTGGTGGATCACTCTGGATTTCTCTCCACAGTGAGCACAGAACCAGCTTCCTTTGGGTTTCCCTGTAAGCTTTGCCTGATATTTGTGTCCATCTCCATACTGGTCATGTGTCTTTTGCTACTTTTTTTCAATTGTCTGCACAGTTCCTCGTTTTTGTTTTTGTTTTTTTTTTTTTTATTCTTGAAACTGTCTTGACCGTGGTACAAGAGTTCTGGAATTGCATCAGTAAGGGACAGACTGTCAAACTCCCCCTGGCTGTGGCCAGTCATGAATCAATTTTATAACAGAAGAGCTAACTGCAAACATCATTCTATACAAATCACTTGAACAATCTGTGGAGTTTAACTATTTTTAACTGGGTAAAATTATTAACTTATTGAAAATTGGTATTGGTTTGGTTTGTTTATTTTTTTTAAATTTCAAATGTGAGAAGTCAAACTGTGCCTTGTTGCTGGTGTT
Organism: Sakesphorus luctuosus; assembly: GCA_013396695.1. Lineage (NCBI taxonomy): Eukaryota > Metazoa > Chordata > Aves > Passeriformes > Thamnophilidae > Sakesphorus > Sakesphorus luctuosus. Next base: position 574,120 of record VWZD01008230.1, read on the forward strand.
GTTCTTTTGTTTGAATTTCACAAATTAATTATTCAAACAAGAGTGCAAGTTCTGAACTCCATCTAAGCCCCAGTCAGGTACAACAAGGCACCATCTTAGACAGTCAACAGGTGATTTCAGAATAATCTGTAGTAGGGCAATAACCCTGCTTTGATTGTCAAAATACGTGCAAAAGTGTATAGTGTGTTACAAGCCTTAATTAGAAACAAATTATGGGTAATTTCTCATCAAATCACTTGTATAAAGGGTTAATTTGTCTGTTAGATACATAAATTAACCCGTATCTTAAAATATATTAGTAAGGATGTATTTTGAAGCAGAGATTGCAAAAATTGAAGTGATGGAAATATTTTTACAAGAGAAAAATGTAATCCATTGTTAGTTCTCATTTTCCTTACAACTACAGCCTGGTACACTGGTTTGGGGTTTTTTTAAGGATATCACAGGGTCCCTGAAGTGCAACCAGGGGATGGTCCCTTCTGCTTCAAGCCAACAGGTTTCTTCTTTTTTTCTTCTTTTTTTTTTTTTTTTGGTAGAGAACACAAATAAAACGTGAAGTCTTTACCAAGTGTTTGGTATTAACCAGAACAAGAGCAGGGCTCCTTCTCAGTCCTCAGCAGCCCCTCTCAGCAGTGCCCCCAGCTCAGCATCTCATCTCCTCAGTCCCCAAATGTTCTAGGGTAGGATTGTTAAATGATAGTAACACAAAAGGCCCTGTTATATTGAATTACTCAGAGAAATCGGTACAAGGGGGGATTTTTCCATTTTTAGCAAATGCCCTACAGAGGACAGAAGGAGGAGTCAGTGGCCAGGAGGAGCCTGTGTGCATTCAGGCCACACATATGAAGGGTGCACCTGGCCTCAGTTTCTCCAGGTGACTGAGCTGTGCAGGCTGGTTGAAAACACTGAAATTCAGAGATTGGTGCATGAGCAGGCAATTGAAAAGACCAGTCCCGCTGCATGATATTCCTTGGCCCAGATGCTGTTCCTGAAAAAGTATCTTTTTGAATCTAAGAAGTTTTAGGGATCTATGTACCAAATTAGTTCCATGTTCCCACTTCTGTACAACTGTTCCTTTTTCTAATTCCTATTTTTTGCATCAGTGATGTCTTGTACAATGAGTTCCAAAGCTTATTTTTTTAATTTCTGATTATTCCTGGTGCTAGGGTGTTCATGGGCCCCTGTCACACTCAGTATCCTCTTGCAGATCTGTAGAAGCACATACAAAAAATATTGCGCGTTCTGTACAACTTCTGCACTAAGCAATGATGAGAAACAACACAGGAACAAAGCAGGCAGTTTAATAAGGAATAGCAAATACTATTATCCAGGGAAGCAACATTAAGCTCAAAGGGGAATAATAATAGAGGTGCGTGTACTTCTTTTAAAGTCAGTGCCAGGGATTTGGGTTGTGTTTGCAGTGGCCCTGTGTGGACTGGCCACTAGAGGGGGGGTGGATCCACGTTTTGCTCTCGTGCTGCAGGTGCAGGGCTGGTTTCTTTGCTTGTCTGATCACATACCAGCTCCTCAAATCATTCATCCTTTTACCTGTCAGTAGTTTATCCTTATCTAGGACTTAGATCCTTTGCTAACTAATCCTTAACAGGATTTTCTAACTCAAGGCACAGTAGTGATTTATATCAAGCTATTTAATTTCTCGAGAGCTGTCCTGTTGTGTGTGCATTTGAGATGTTATTCCACTTTTCTTTTTTTCACCTTTTTCTTTTTCCTCTCTGCACACTGAACAGAGAATTCAATGCAATACCCAGTTGTACAATTGTTGCCTATAACCTACATCACCAAGGCATGGATGAGCAGTTTTCCTTATATCTTGTATTTTACTTTGTATTTGACAATTCAGAATTTCATCCATCAAAGCTTATATAAGCTTCAGCCTTTGGAAGTCTCCTTGCACATCCTCATGATTTTCATTAGTTTTCACAATATAAATAATCTGTCATTTGAAAAATGCCATCTATTTCTTGATCATAGCTGGGATGATTCAGCAGGCCTGACCTTGGGGCTATAGTATCCTCAATTTTTTCACTGTATTCACTAAAAGGCCACTATATTTTTGGGTGCCTATCTAATTTTCTATGATCATGGAGCTTGTCTTATTTGTGGGAAACTGAAATCTTTAAAAGGCATTTTGTCAGAAGCTGTTTAAAATCCCAATGTGAAATTGCCTTTTCTTTATACCACTTTGTTGATACTATTCGGCAGTCCAAAAGCTCAGGAGTGCAGGTGGTTACAGAAGGATGATGTTACTCCACAGAAAACCCATCAATTTATCCCTCTTGTCTGCTGTTAGAGACATTAAATCTGAAAATGAAATTAACAGCTACTGAGATAAGACTTACCAGTCTGTTATGAGCAGCTCAAAACTGGGGGAGCTGCAATATATTTTAGTTAATTTTACTCATGTTTAGTTATTGATAGTGAGATACTGGCACAGGTTGGGCAGAGAAGCTGTGGCTGCCCCATCCCTGGAAGTGTCCAAGGCCAGGTTGGACAGAGCTTGGAGCACCCTGGGCTGGTGGGAGGTGTCCCTGCCCATGGCAGGGGTTGGAACTGGATGTTCTTTGAGGTCCCTTCCAACCCTATGATTTCTTTAATTTCGTAATAAACACCATTTGGTTGACTGTATTTGTTGTTTTAAATGCCCTATTGCTTTAAACACTCTTTCATTTCCCGGTTTCTGTTACCTGCAAACAATAGATCTGAGGTAGATTTTAATGCTTGTTTCAAGTTTGATTCCCAGGACTTACACACCAAATCCTCATTAAGAGTTTTCATTAACAGCCATAGCTTGACTCATTTGCTAATGCAAAATGACAGATTGGGGCTGGAGTATCCTACACAGTGGGAAAAGACAACCGGGCAGGGGGGGAAGTTTTCAGCTCTTTTTTTATTAGGAAAGATACTCTGTAACTTCATAAATCTGCTTCAGAGAACTTTTTATGAAAATGTTCATTCCACCAGCTGGAATAACCTCCTGTAATCCCTGACAGTTGCTGCAATCAGGGCAATACATACACAAACCCAATACAATAGGGTTCACTTCAGGCTGGAAGTGCCTCCCATAAAAAAACCCCAACTACTGGTTTGGCATAGTTCCCATAAAGTAAAAGTACAATCTCCATGGATTCAATTCTGTGCATAATAGCAATACAAAGTATTTAAAAAAAAAAATATACCAAAAAGCCCATCATGACAGAGCAAACATAGGCTGAGGAATAAGCCCAGGGTTCAGTTTCACGTGACTTCATGGATTGCTGTTTTCTCACTGCAAATAGAGGTTTGCTTATACTCATTTTGTCATCAAATATCACCACAGAGCTTTGTTATCCCTCGATGAGGCTCTCCTGTGTTGGTTATCACCCAAATCTTGCAGGTTAATCTGTTATGGTCACTATTCCCTTTAAAATTTTCCCCTTTATTTTTTAGCAGAGGTTTCCTCTGTCCCATGTAATTCCCCTTTTTTTTTTCAGCTGATGCTCTGTGCCCTCCACCTTCCTCAGGCTCAAGCCCTGTCCCACACTGGTTTTTGTTTTTTGGGGCTTTTTCCCCCAGAGAGAGTGTGTCACACACATTCCTTCTATTTCTTTATTGTCTCCATGATTTCTTGTCTTTCAGGCTATAGGATTCACATTCAATTATTAGACGACAGCAATTGCCTAATCAATCCATGACATCCAGTTCCTGTTTGGGAATCTGATCTGGCAGTAGCAGCAGGTTCTGGGTTGTTTGTAAAGGTATTTAGGGTGAAGGGGGAGGGTTTGGGAGCACGGAGGCAGCTGCATATGCTGGTGGAGAAACACAAAATGTCCAATATGGACTGACATTTACATGAAATTAAGGTAAACATTTGACATGCAGTGGCCTCCTCAGCAAACCTTTTAGCAGCAGCCACAGATTTCTGTTTTCTGTTGGAAAAAATTGCTTTGGGAAATAATCTGGATCAGATTCTGTTAAGATAAACTTTAGTATGGAGCCAAGTTTAAAAAAAAAAAAAAAGAGGTGAGCAAAATCCCCAGGTAGTTTATCTCATTATTATTAACATTCTTTAATATTTACCAGGCTCTTTTAGCAAGCCAGGCTGTCAGAGAGGCACTGAACCTCACAGACAGATCCATTTTGCTCCTGGGAGCTCCACTTTATCTCTCATTTTGCAAAGAGGGTTGGTGGCAGGTGTGTTTAAAGGGCTGACAGTTGTGAAAAGAACCGAAACCTCTGGAATTCAATAGCTGTGGACTGTTCTTGCCCCTTAGTTTGGGAATTTCAGGGCTTTCTTCTCCTTCCTTCCCCTCTTGCTTTGGTTCACGCTGCCTGTGGGGTTCTGGGAATAAGAGATTGGGTAAGAAGGGTTAAAAATTAGAAAGTATATGTTTTAAAGGGTATCCAGAAACCTGCTGTCAGGAGGATGTTTGCTCATACCTGGCTGTCACCACTAGGGTACAGAGGTGTGCTGCTACAGGGAGATCTGCATTGCCTTCAGTGGATCAGCCCTTAAATCAGTTTGATGTGTCCATGCGTGTTTTTTTACATCTGAGATTTTACTGAAAATACATTTTTTAGCCCTCTCTCCAGTGCCATGCTCTGTTTTGCTGTTGGGGGAAAGGCACATCAGCAAAAAGGGCCAGAATCAAGTTGGTAATAAATTGTTGATTTAGTGTGTGACCATGTCAGCAAGAGAAATCTGCTATGCTAAAAATGATAAATCAGTGATGAAGTAGATTTTTCTACTTACCTATTACCTTTGAAATCTTGGCTGGAGTCTTTGTTAGCTCCAAAATGGAAGGGAATTGGTCATGTTCCCATGGCACCCGTGTTGAAAGACATCTTTCTGGCGGTGGTTGCTTGTCTGGTGAGGATGTGAAGAACATAAGAGCAGCGAAATGATTTAAAATAAAAGTGCCTTAGCAGAATAGTAGGTGCTGTTTGCCGAGCACAGACGCTGCTAATGTTACCCTTCAGCCACTGCTGCCTGTCTCTGACTTGTAGAAGTGATGTACATGTTTGGATTTTTAGGAAGAGGAAAAGATAAAAAGCTGGCGTTTATTTTAAACTGATTTTTTTCTCTTGGACTGCAAATCTGGGACTTTGGGCTCAAACTCCTTTCAGTGCAGCCTGTCCCATTTACTGTCTTCCCCAACTATCCCCCCCAGCCAAGGCGAATAAGAACAGTAATTGCTTTAAAGGCTGAAGAATTGTGTCTGAATTGAATGCCAACAAGTGACGTTATCTTTATAACAAAAAACAATTGCCCTGTTCTCACGGAAATACAGATTTCATTGCAAACATGTTCACTTTAGAGCAGACACAGTGCAATAAAATTACAGTGCTCTGCAGCATCCATCTCGGTTCTTCACAGCCACCCACCCAATTACAAGCCGTGTCTTGCCAGCAGAAGACTGTTGCTTGGTTTCTGTATTATTTTTATAGCTTTGCTTTCCTCCACATAACTTTAGAGGTGGGCTGTGCTTACTCCTTTCCTTTCACCAGGTTTTTCTGCTGGTTAAAAAAAAAAAAAAAAAAAAGGAAGAAATTGGCTGGTATGAAAAGTCTTTCGCATGGCTTGAAATGTGATTTTTTTTCTTTTTTTTTTTTTAATGTAGAATATGCTCTGAATAGTTGTTTCTAATACCTTAATAGCTCTGGTTTATGTCAGTAATTATACGAAAGGTTAATCTTTAAATCACCAGCATTTCCTAAATTCCTAATCAACTTCATGCTTGGAAAGGAACCTGTATAAATGCTCAATTTGTTGATATTAGACTGGGTTGAGCAGGTCAGGGAAGAGTATAACCTTAGTGCATAATGGTAAATTGAACACAGCAAAAAATATCTCCAATCTGTTTGTCATAATAACTGTGAACATGGAAGCTGAATATGAGGGTAGATAAAATTAGCAGAAGAATCTGTGACAGCTCAAGATCACCCATCTCTCTAGATGAGGGTTTCTTAAAAAAAAAAAAAAAAGTTAAAAAATAAAAGAGATATTTTGGGTAGAAAAGTCTGATTTTCTGGAGAGCCTGTGCTGAACTGTGGCTAGGATAGCTAAGAAATGCAGCCAGAAAAATCAGTGGCAGAGGCTCAGTGCTGGAGCTGAGCACAGGCAGTGATGGATGAGGGGCACATTGTGCTCGCAGGGAGGTGGCAGAGGAAGTGACGGGGCTGCGGGCATGTGTGTTTGGGGAAGCAGGTCTGGCTGTGAGCAGAGTGTGTGCCTGGGAGCTTGCACAGAGAGAGGCAGAGATGCTGAGGATCTCCTTAAATCTCTGCTGTTGTCCTTGCCCCAGTCCTAACGTGGGAGGGGAAGGCCCTGGAAAACCTCCCTTCCCATGTGTGCACAGTGGTCCCCTTGCCTTCTCACTAGTCTCATCCTCCCTTTCATGCCGTCCCTTCACCCTTCCCTCTCTCTCTCTTGCTGAATGAAGCTATTTAGTGTTGTCCCCTCCTTTGCAGAAGCTGTTTCATCCCTGCTTGTACAGTTTTTAAAATTGCTTTCTCCACCCACCCTCAGTCTTAGTTTTTCATCTGTGCTAGTTCTTTACATTAACCATCTTTAAAAAAAGAAAAGGCAAAGGAATCCAGTAACACCCCCATCTAGTTGTCATTACTCCAGTCTTTTATCTTTTGTCTCTTCTTAATTTCATTATTATTACTGCTATTATTGTTATAGCACTAGAAATAAGCTTCCTCATTAAATACTCCTTATTTGCCACTCTGAATACCATTGGAGAAGCTGAGGGGGAGAGAAGGGAAGGGGCATTCAGAGAGTCCTTTTGCTGTTAATGCAGAATGAAACACGCACAAGGAACAAATTTAGTCCATCTGAATAGCAAATGAGTTTGGGTTTTTTATCAGAACTGAAGAAAATGATCAAACAGACTCATTTCAACTACCCCTTGATGCCTTGCCTTAGCCATAAAAACTTACAGAATACATTAAAGCATACAAAAATATCCTTAGGGTGGTTGATGGTCTTTCTCTGGCACAGGTGTGCAAGGCAGCTCTGAACCAGGGGGATCCCTTGCTCTGACCCCCTGCAGTACTCAGACAGCATGGTAAAGGAGGGAATTTGCACCTTTAACACAGAATTTCTTTGTATTTTATATTTTCAGCCCAGAAACAGAATGTGGTACATTAGCATTGATTCTGTGGTTTCATATTTTTTTTAAGTAGTACAGAAAGGAAGGGGAAAAAGACAGAAAGGAAAATAAATCATCCCTTATATACATTCAAAGCATACACAGCAACAGTTCCTTCAGCACTGGGTGCACTGTGAGTGGGTATTGATGTGAGCAGCAAGAGATTGCATATTAGAGATCTGTAACACTGATACTGTTAACCAGCCTCAAAAAAGGGAGTTCTTTTGCTTGCCTTTCACCCTGTCTTGTGTGTAAAAAGACAGTTAACTAAAAAGAAAATAATGCTAATTACTTAATTATAAAAGGGAAATTAGTCCTATTAAGTGGAACATTAGAAAGGGAATATTTAAAATATTTTCCTTCCTTTGATATTCCCCAAGCATATCTTGGACAAAACGCTGTCACAACTAACCCCCAAAGCATCTTTTTTTTAAAATTCCTTTTGAATTTGGAGCCATTTAATAAGCCAGAATAAGGGCATCAAAGAGAGGGAATGACTTATCTCTGGACAGTTGTTGAACATGAAATTTGGAAGAAAGAATTAGGGGAAATTTGTCCCTGCAGTTGCCATAAATGCAGTACAAATATAATAACTCTCATCTATACCAATGGAAATAGCCTGGAGCAGGGTGAATAACTGGATTTGCAATAGCTGGATTGAAATGATATACTGGCTCTTTTATTTCTTTATTACCCACATATATTTCATGTAAACTTTCATACTAGATGTGGGCACCCTGTGGAGTGCCTTTGGGCCATCTAAGAGCAGTGACAACCCTCTTTTCCCCAGTGAATATCCAGAGGGTAGCAGCAAGATTCCAGATGTCCTCTGGAGTCACTAAGAGGTTGTCTCTAGAAGAAATTACCCTTAGAAAAGGTTTCTGCAGGAAGATTTTGAAATACATCCTCTAATAAGTGCTGTGCTCTGCATGGAGGATCCATCCATCATCCTGCTCAGGGTGGCAAGTCATTGGTGGTCATCACCTCTCTTCAGGAGAAATGGCAACAGGCAACACCAGAATCAGCTCTCACTGAGGAAATCACTGCACCTTTAAAGGGAAACGCTCTGCTCAGTCTACTTGAGCTGTCAATGCAAGATGCATGAAGCACAGAGGTGAATAAATTCCAAAGGCAGAATTGCTCACGTCTTTGCAGACATGGCTGGAGATTGCTAACACCAATAAACAGCAGGAACAACTCCAGAGGGGTGCAATCACTCGTGTGTTTCAAACACAACCCACAAATATGCTAAAAATACATTGAAATACAACCACGGGATGATTGTTTGTTGGTATCAGTCTTGTCTCACATTTACAGGGGCAAAGCCGTGACTGCAGTAATACACTTCCTTGCAGCAACAGGGGGTCATTAGAGAAATAAAACCAGTTTGTTTGTTCGTTTGGTTTTCATATGCAGACAATATTTTAATGGTCTTAGTTGATTTTGGAAGCTTCCTGGCAACTAGCTGTAGTGAGCCCCACTGGCTGCAGTGCTGCCATGTGGATTTGAGAAACATATAGCCCAGTCCAAAGTCAGAGAGCCAATTTTTCACAGTTAAATTCCCTGTTGATTTCAGAGGAGAGTTTAATGGGGAAAATAAATATAGCTTGGCCCTCAGTTAGGGTGGCATAAAGTAGCTTTGCTTAAACCATGATCTGGCACCCAAAGAGACAAGAGGGTCTGTACTTTCCTCTGCCCTCCCTGTTAGGTTTGTACATGGATGCTCAGCCCCTCAGGTCACTTGGGAGTTTCAGGATGGATCAGGCCCTTGTGGCTTTGAGGCACAGGAAGAGAAATGAGCATTTGTTTAAAGAGAGAAAAGGCTGCTTTTAACAGTGCTAGCTTGTTTGAAACTCTGGGTGAATTTTCAGTGGCTTTGGTGAAAAAGCAGCTGATTTTCAGTAAATTTCCTCTATGACACAGTCTTCTTCCAGTACATATTCTTGTTGCTTTCACAGATGATGTTACAGTCCCACTGAATAAAAATGTTGATTAAAAGGCTACTGCCATATTTAATGTTACACAAGATGAGATGTACCAAATAGATGAAAATAAATTCTGACTCCTTTAAAAGAGTGTCAGTCAGAAAAAAAAAAATAAAATTCGCTCTTTACATTCAAAATTAATGGCTAAAACCTGCTGTGCAGGAAAACAAATGATTTATTCCATGCCTATTTTCTGCTTTATAAGCCTGCTGTAGCCTTGTAAGAGTAGGTGGCATTTGGATGCTATAAAAAAGGGAAAAAAACCCTGTGTTACATCAAAATACATGTAAGATTTGAGAATTGTTCCTCTACTGGTGGTAACCTGAGGATAGAGAAACATGTACAAAGCACAGAAATGTCACCCAGTTCATTATCCGTAACATTTTATTCCCATGTAATGCCGTAGGAAGGAAATTTCAAGATGTTCTGCCTGATGTTATAAAACTCCCTCACTGTCAATTACTATGAGAGGAGTTGGTGAAAGGATCAAACTGTTCACATACTGGAATGAAAAATTCAAAATCCAAGGAAAGGAAGCCTTTATTTAAGGGCAGGCAAATAAAACATCTCTGCGATTGTACATTATGAAATCAGTGCTTTATATCCATCAATTCCATCTATCAGTCACTAGTAAGGAGGGTTCATCTGCTTTCAGCCTCTGCAGAGATTTTAGGGTTGTTTTGTTAGTGAAGGCTGGTGGTGAAAGGGAGGGACACGGCTAGGCTTTGCCAGCACTTTACTACAGCACCCAGAAACAGGATCTAATACCTCTCTATCTTCCCCTGACAGTGGTTTTGCTCTTCAGACACACAGGTTTCATCACTGAGACCCAAATAGCATTTGCTCTTCTCCGTTCACCATGGCACCACAGGGCACAGAACAAGGGGTTCTTTGCTCTTGGCATAGCTCAAAACAAGCATAAAAGTGGGAAATGCAATTAAAAGCCCTTAAATTTAGTAGGTTTTTTTGGTCTTTTTTGTATTAAAGAAAATTCTGACGAGCACATTTTGGCAGTGTTCCACTCATTCGGCTTTTCTTGGTATTTTTTTTTTTAGGGAGTCTTTGCAATAGGATCAGTTTTGATACAAAATTCTTTTAGGGGTTATGATCCAGTTTTTATGGATGTTACAGCAACTAACAAGAGAGCTGTACTTAAAACCCCTCAGAAATCCTGTTCCAGGGACACGGCCAAAACTTTAGCCTTTCTGAGGTGCACTGGCTCCTTGTTGTGCTGACATCCAGTCACAGGTAGCACATTAACAAAAACAGAATTCCAGTGTCATGCTTCATATCTTCAGCAACATGATGGACGTGAATGTGTGCTAATTACAATGGGAAGCCATCTGGGTAATTTTAAGCTTTCTCTTTAATGTGGCTTCTTTACTCCTCAACTTTCATTTCAGCACTCAGCATGGAGAGAAAAAGAGGTTAAACTGTTGCATTTTGTATACAGGGAACCATTCATGTAATATACACCAGTCTGTAAAAACTGTAAATGCTATTTTTTTTTATTTTAAACAGTTTTCTTAGTTTACAAAAGATCAATAATTGGTACCTTTTTTTTTTACACTCTCGGATTCCTGAATATTGACAGATCTTCAAAGGGAGTATTAGCATATGAAACCTTAAGATTGGCTGTCCTGAAGGTTTTTAAGACACGATAAAGCTAAAATATCAAGTCTCTCGGACAGCCCCTCTTAACAGTTTGGGCAGAGGTGCACGTCAGAAATCACCAGCAGAGCCCAGCAACCCCCCCCACCCCGTGCCACTGTCTGCCTGCACGCTGTTATTTGGTTGCACACTGTTAAATCCCACAAGGAAAATCACACCTCGCATTCCCTCGCTGGCTGCTGGTGACAGGAACAAGATCCGTACTCATTAATGATCACCAGGGCTCCCTCAATGTGGTTGGGTTTGTAATCAACATAATACTCCTGGGCTGACATGGCAGCCATTTGGTGCATGGTCTGTTTTTGCTTCTGCTTCCTGCGCTGTGTGACAAAGCACTGTCTTAGTTGCCTTAAGCCGGCTGGGAAGCACTTCCAGGAGACATACAACACCAAAACCACGATGAGGAAGGAAAAAATCAGTGCCATGGTGCCCGTCACCACCTTGTGAATCTGCACGGCGTTCTCGGAGTTCTCGCCAGGCATGGTGATGGTGACGGCGTACGTCGTCCGGTCCTCGCCGCTGTCCGGCACGTCGTAGGTGGCAGTGGCAGAGCCGTAGCCGAACGGCTGCTCACTGTTGTTGGTAACTGGTGAGAAGGTGTTGACGCTCGTGGGGTCTGCATCTTCACACAGGTGGAAGGCGTACACGGCGTCCAACACGTCCTCGCCCTGCGCGTACTCGGGGGTGGCACAGAGCAGGTTGCTGTCGTAGCGCCCCTGGAAGTTGCTGAGCCAGGAGGCCAGGGCACAGACGTTCCGGCTGCAATCCCACGCATTGGCCGAGAGGCTGATGCTAGTGAGGGACTTCCAGGAGTCAAGGACCCGGGAGTCGATGTAGGTCAGCCGGTTGGAGTCCAGCTGCAGGGATTTGAGATGAGGTACACTTTCGAAAACGTGAGGTTCGATGTATTCGATTTCGTTGCCGGAGAGATCCATCTTTTCCAGTTGCCATATCCAGTCCAAGGTGTTTACTACAATGGTAACTTTATTCCTTCGCAAGCAGAGAGAGTGCAGGGAGATGAGCCTGGGAAAATGGGCTAAATTCACTTTCACCAAGTCATTGTGCTCAAGGTGCAGCTCGGTGAGTTTGAACAAGCCTGCAAAAGAGTTTCGAGCCAGGCTCTTTAACTGATTGTATCCTATGTCTAGAAACTTCAGGCTGCGACAGTCCTGAAAAATTCTCACTGGCACGAACTTGATGGCGTTGGATCGCATGTGCAAAGTTGTGAGTTTCCTCAGCCCGTGGAACAGGTCGGGCTCCAGAGACTGTAGGTTGTTGTAAGATAAATCCACACTGCGCAAGTTTGGCATGGGGCGGAAAGTGGTGTTGGGCAGTTGGGTTATTTTGTTGGAACTCAGGGTGAGCTCTTTAACTCGCCGCAATTTTTGAAAGGCATTCCCCTCCACTGAGCAAATGTGATTGTGATCCAGATAGAGCCACGTGAGCTGCATTAACCCTGTGAACTGTCCATCATGCAGCTCTGAAAGGCTGTTGTACCGCAGAGACAAGCCCATCATGCCCGACAGGTTGCGAGGCATCTCTGTAAGATTCAGTGATTCACAGTACAAAAGCCTGCCCTCACACCGACAGAGCTGTGGACACCCACTATTCACAGCTGGAAGCATTTTAGAAAAGATACCCAACGTACACAATATCAACCCCGGGGGCTTCCTCAGCAGCCAGTTTAAACAGAGCCCAATAAGAAGGAAATCCATTAGCAAGAATATTTCCAAATATGCTTGAGAATGTCCATTGAATCTTTTCAAATTCTACATCATATTTTATTTAAGGGGAAAAAAAAAAAAGGCAAACCAACGAAACAAAGCCCGGAAAAACCAAAGCAAAACAGCAAACAGAACAAACACAGAGGCAAATATTTCACTTTACAGCATGCAGGAGCTGTGCAGCATTAAAGTTCACAGACATTCAAAGGTAAAATGATAGTGATTTTGTTCATGTTAAATGCTGCAGCAAAGGAAAAAAAAAATCTTTCTTCATGAAAGAATTTAATTAAAAAGTGTCTTACCCACCCTTTTCCAGAGAGTGACAACCTCCATTCAGTTGCTTCCTTTGTGTTTGGACTAATTATATGCAGAGCTAAAAAAGACCCCTCTGTGCTACAAATTCAGTCCCTTTCAATGTTGTGCAAGGCTGGCAAGCTCACAATGTCTCACTTCGCTTCTGCTCAACGAGCGAAAGGCTTGTCCAGCTAGCTTTTGAGCTGCCTCCTAGGACCTGCAAGTTTCAGAACTATGTACATGAGCTTGATCTTCTCCTTGTCCCTCTGTCCTTTCCTCTGCAGTTAACACTGTGGCGTGAAAAAAACTCCAAACTCTTTACTAACGACTCCACAGGATTTGTCAATCTGTTTAATGTCCATCATTTGCAACGACCATTGACCGGCACAACCTTTACTCCAGAGAGAGGTTACCATTCATTCACTGACCGGCTAAGGGTCGCTTTATTTCCCATTCTTTGTTCGCTTTGCTTGTTAGGTGATGCTTAGAGCAGAGAGAGACAGCAAGAATCCTTTCCCTTCAGCTGAGCAGTATGTTGCTAGAGCATGCAGAGGCACCCAGTGTTCACTGAGTGTCGTAAGCTGCTCATGATTGTACGCCTGCACTGTGCATCTCAGACATGGGCAGATTGAAAAGGGGTGGGCATAAAACCAACATCGGAGCGAACCAGGAAAGTAATATATGCTCTTTGATGAAATGGAAAATACTTTAAGCCTATCTCGCCATTTCTCAAACAGGCACGCACACACAGCCGCACAAATCATCAAAAGCGAGGCAGTGCTAAGTAGGAAGCTTGAGAATTAGGATTCTTCTTCTTTTTTTTTCGTGCTTTTGTTTAAAGTCTGAATTTATAAGCTATTAGCCGGGAGAGGGAGAGACTCGATTTCTTGGTTTGGGAAGGAATGTGTGAACCGGTCTCTTTGGATTGTTTTTGCTCTCTAATTCTGATGAGGAGATTTGCCTTTTGGAGTCTTGGGGTGGGGGATTGAGGGGTGTGTGGGGGGGGGAAATGTGTTTTTCTTCTGACATTGTCTAAATAGAGCATGATTTGAAATTCTGTGCATTCTTTCTCATAGAAATGCAGCCAGAGCTCTGCAAATAGGAATGTCTTGTTTCATATAAGCTTTAATTACATTTGGTCTTTTTCCATCCTGCATATTTTGTGTGTTCAGCACATGCCTTTCCTAAAGGCTTTTTCTTTTCCTTTGCAGTGTGTGCTACAGCACACAGAACTAGAATTCTTGCAGTGTAAGGATCACTGTGCTTTTGGAATAAGATCAATGCATAGGTTGCTGTGACCGTGTCGGCAGCATGCAAAGAAGGGGTTTCAAACCCCATTTGTTACTAAGTTTTGCAGATTGTGCTGGTTTTTGTGCCGTGTACCAAGGGAAAAAAAAAAATCTTTGCCTGATAATTTGCAGTCCTCATTCTCTATGGGAAATGCATCGACAATGAGCTCTGTAATTTTTACTGACTGGAAAATGTGTGGTACTTCTGTCAGGAAAATGCTGGCCATCTTTTCCTATTATGAAATAGAGTCTCAAGCCTGTGTGCTGGTGAATGTGATCAGAGCTGACAGCTCCCAATTCTGCATCAATTCTCAGGGAAGAAGTTTCACATGGAAATACAAGTATTGCAGAAGAACGTGCTAATTTTAAGTCGGCATCGGGTGCAAAAAGCTGGAGGGACAGGGAAAAGCTGTTGTATTTGCTTTCTTTTTCACAACTGTATTAATTTTATTTTTTTTTTTAAATCATGTATTGGGAGTATCTGTTAGAGAGCTGATCGTTGTGCTTGAGTGTGGCTGGCTGCTGCGAGTGTGTGATGGGAGAGATCAAGGAATGCAGTGATTTGATGCAGTAAAAGTTGCTTTACAGAGGTCCTGGCAAACTTAAGCTCTCGTGTGTAAAAATACGTGAAGGAGATTCATTACTAATATATTTGCCAAGACCAGTGTTAAATAAATTATAAATATAAACCACTTTAACTGCGGTTTCGGAACCTGGGGATCAATGTGCTTTTATGTTCCCTGTTCAGTTTATTTACATTTTTTCTGCTCTTCACAGCATTTCAGTGGTCTCAAAGCAAAAATTTGGTGCTTTAATAGTATATGAACCTCATCTATGGTTTAGCATTTGGGCAGGAAAGCTGAAGGGGGTTTTCCTCTCCTGAGACCGTGCTGTTTTATTCAAAGCAGGCTGTTTATGCAAGTGTCCACTGGTTGCAGTACACCTTAATTCTGTTTCTGAGTACACAAAAGCAGGAAGAAAAGCAAGGACAAGACCGGCAGAAAGAGAGACTAAGAAAATCCTTGTCTGAGAGTTTATTCCGGATTGCTTTGATAAATATTTTGATGCAATTAGCAGGGAAAAAAATTAAAAGATGACTTGAATTTTACAGATACTGAAAAAAGCTTCAAAGCAATGAGGTTGTGTCCCTTAAAAATCTGCAACCCTACAAGTCTTCGTGGGGGAAGTCTTAATGCTTTCTCCCGTCTAAAAATTTGGGGAGAGGTCTGCAGCAGTAACCCTAAAAATTTCATTTATATCTTTAAGGAAAGCTGCCATTTTCTTCAAATCAGGTGATGATAATGATCACTTAGTTACCATCTACATGCTATGTATAAAGTGAAGAATTCCTCCAGTAGAGATGAAACTCCTTGATGCATCACTGAAGAGCTGAATATTTTCTTTCACTGCTTCTTGTTGCTATCACCAGGGATACAGCTTGGATCCTACCCAATTTGCCTATTCCCACACTGGCATATAATCCATTATCATTTGGTGTTCAAAGGTAGAAATTAGAGCAGACAGTAGCAAACCTATGTAACATCAGCTGGAAGACTGACAAGTGGAATTAGCAACCCAGGATTAATGACCCTGAGCACACTATCTCAAAGCTCTGACAGAGGTCTAGTGAATGAGAAACTCTGCTCTTCCTTGTCCAAAATTTGGTTGCAGAAAAGAATCCAGGTAGTCTGAAACAATGAGAGACCTCAGTGTATGTTTAGGGCTGTGCTGTTGGGGCACAGTAGTGGCCAAATTCAAGAACTGAGGCACTTGGATGTGACAAGCCAAACTTGGGTGAATGTGTCTCTTACCCTGAAATATCTTTTGTAAATTGGTTTTCTACTATATTTTTGCAGTGTCCTTTTTTTTGCAATAAATCTAGGAATCCACTTTGAACATGATTGTAATGCAAAGGGATTAATTTCCACTCTCTGAGCTGTTATCACAGCCAAACTGTTAAGTTTACACATTTTGTGAAGTTTCAAAGCCTCTGGCAAGTCTCTATAAATTAGCGGGTTTAAATTAGCTTTATTAAATGTGCTATTATAAAACATTTTAAGAATGGCAAACTCAGTTTATATGTGTATAAGGGAGCTTGGTTAAATCAGTTTTAAGTAGGTTACAGAAGACCAACATGAATAAAGTTTTAGAAGGTTGAAGTGGGGGGACAAGTGTGATCCCCTGGCAACACCCCCCAGGGATTGTCAGGATAAGTCAGGGTGACAAAGAAAACATCTTTCAATGTATTAGGTCCACACATTTTTAATATTGACTTCAGATCAAACATTGAGTCATAGAATCATTAAGATTGGAAAAGACCTCTAAGATCCATCCAGTCCAACCATTAAATGTCCCATGTAATTTAAGTGGCCTCAGACTCACTGAATTCTTACTAATTCCTTGTATATTCCATTCCTGCCTGTGCCTAGATATTTATCTTGCCTTATTTGCACTTCAGGACAGCGTGAATAAGATCAGAATCTGGCCATTGATGTTTAACTCTGCATATATACATCTTTTAATAAATTCACCAACAAAATACAAAAGGACACAACAGTGTATTAAATACTGAGTGTATGTCTTTCTTCTGGTATTTTCTGAGTGGTTTCTATCAGAATAATAAAAAGTGGGACATTTAGTGGTGATTTTAATTTCCTTTCATGAATAGAAGGACTCAAACCTTGATCTTTGGTAGTCTTTAATTTTCAAGTGCGCTGAACCATGGCATTTTGTATGAAAGAAACATTTAAAAACAGAAAAGGGAAGAAAAAGACATGACTCAAAGTAAAACAAACTCAATCTGTTATTTCTCTGGTGTTTCTGTCTTGGTCATCCTGGACATTTATTGGTTGCCTTTTCTGTATAGAATTTAGGATTTCAGCTGATAAAAAGTCCAGTACCTGCATAACATGTCTTTTTTTGTAGATTAAAAAATGCATTGTATTTTGCAAGTTTTTGACCAAAACGCTTCAGATGACTCCAGATGTCATTAAACTCTTATAGTGCCTAACAGACACATTGGATTTGTTACCACCTTATATTCTTATGTATATTACATTATTGTTTTTGACAAGTTAATAAACACTTTTCTGTCTCACTGCAGTCATTCCACCCTCATTGTCCACATTCAGTCCCAGGTGGTTGTGCATAACTCTATATAAAGTCACTCACAGGAGAGACCTGTGTGCAGAACTGTCAATGCCGTGCAGAAATGTCAATGTTTAGGAAAATACATCAGTAGGAAGATGAAGTGTCTCTCTCCTCTGTTCATTACTGTGAGACTGAATAATCCAAAGAGTTACTGACTCTCTTAAGTATCTGGGAAATTGCCTATGGATTTCTGGACGTGCTGTCAAAGCTCTACACTGTGTTATTGGTTCTGCATGTCCAGGGATAATGCAAAAAGGGCAACAAATAAAACTATCCTTTTGTGATTGATCAACACATAGCTGAAGATCATGCAACACCCTGGTTAAGCAAAGACTGGTGTGTTACCATCAAGTGACTGGGTTGGTGGAACTCCTGATGTACAGGGAAAGTGAACATTTTAAACTGGGGGTTTTGATTAACTCTTGGTAATTTCTATCTCTATAAATGTCTTCAAGGAAGCACGTGTGGAGTGCAATGATGAGCAATTGTAAAGGTTTTAGTTGTCATATTTAACTGGAAATCAGTTAGTTCTACCTTCAAAAGTCCTAAGTGTGACACTCCAGAAAGGTTTGTCTCAAGCCCTTCCCAAGCATTTCTGGAGGTGTCAGCAAATGAACTGTAATTAATTTCCAATTAGCTTAAGAGCAAAGATGGCCACAGCTTGTCCACACACTTGAATTCATCTACTTTGCCCTCTACTACCATTGATAATTCATCTCTAAGGGTTATTTTTTTTATAAACTCTAGTGCTTATTGTTTTTTATTTGTGCTTTAAGACTCATTTTCTCTGAAAGGATTCTGTTCTTACATGATGTAGCTGCTCCAAGGTGGTTCTTGACACCATTGCATCCCAGGTTGGTTGGTTGGTTTATCTTGGTGTCTTTGCTCCAAAATGATGAATCTGAATTCATCATGCCTGAGACAGCTTGGGTGATGCTTCAACCATAAAGTGACAGAATAGCAGGGTTGATTAGGACTGTGGAAAAGCTCCCCTCTAACTAAACTGGTTGCATTCCTAAACTCAGAATTTTGACTTGCCAAAAATTTGTGTCCTTCTCCAGAACAGCTTGTGTTGCTCGGAACGTTGTGGAGTCTCACCTGTGAGGATGCAGGTTTAGCCACGTTGGGGCAGCCCTTCTGATGCAAAAATGTTCCCTCTCTTTAACCAGCAACAGAAATTTAGGGTCAGAAAACACATTTTGGATTTCCAAGGTGCAGGAAGTAGAGAAAATTGAGAGGAATTTATGAAATCAATTACTGAAAGCTATGAAGAACAAGTTAAAAGCTGTTCCTGGCAATCTTCTGGAAAGTCTTTTTGAAAATAGATGAGCTACTCTTGGAAGATTTTCCCAGAGCAGAAAATCTGTTCTCCTCAGCATTAGGCAATCATTTGTTCTTGATCCATTTCCTTTGCTCCTTTCTGAATGTATTTTAAAGCCCAATCAGAAAAAAAAAAAAAAAAAAACACAAAGAAAGCTTTATGATGGCCTTTGTGGATACGTTATTTCAAGAAATATGGATTGATGATAAAGTCTGTGCTAGTATTTTTAAATAAAATAAAGACTTTTACTGAGTCCTCTTTCATGGCATAAGATACAATTTAAATGGATTCTAAAAGGAAAATAGAATTACAGAATCACAGAATGATTTGGGTTGGAAGGGGCCTTAAAGATCATCCTGTTCCAAACCCCTGCAATGGGCAGGGACACCTTCCACCAGCCCAGGTTGCTCCAAGCCCTGGCCAACCTGGCCTTGGACACTCCCAGGGATGGGGCAGCCACAGCTTCTCTGCCCAACCTGTGCCAGGGCCTGCCCATCCTCACAGGGAAGGATTTCTCCCTAATATCTTATATAAGCCTACTCAGGATAAAATATGTTGAAATCCTAGTTGTGTGTGTATCACACTTTACAGGGAGATTAGAAGGACTCTGGATCATTAGCCCATCCCCAGAATTAATAAAGCAGAAACCAGGTTGAAGACTCGTATTTCAGATAGAAGTCACTGTGATTTTTGCAAGCTTAAAGACGAGGGTTTGTTGACTACCTGAAATATTTATGGTTTCATTACGTTTTATTTGCAACTGATGTAATGTCTAAGAGAAATAATCATGGGTCAGGAGTCTCAGAAGGACATATTTAAAGGCATAACGAAAAGATAGTCATGCCTTCTAAAAAAAAAAAAAAAAGAAAGAGAATAACCTGACTTTCTTTTTTTAAACCAACTTAAAAATACTGGGGCATTACTGAACAGTTTTTTGTGGTGGAGGAGGTTTGTGTGTGGTGTGTGTGTAATCTTAGAAACCCAGCTTTGCTCAACAGCTAATTTAGTGTTGTGAGATCCAATGGCAGCCTTTGAAATACTCATTCCTGACTCTTCTTTGGGTTTGTTTCAATGTATTTTGAAGTCTTTTATGTCTTGTAAGGAAAAAGCATACAAAGTAATCAAAAGTTTTTGTTAATTCTTTGCTCTTAAGAAAGTATTGCAAATTCTTCTAACATATCCAAAGATCCTGAATTTACCTGCAAAGTTTTAGAATGAATATGCCAACTACGTTTTCAACATAAATACAACAGTATTACCCTCACATTATACATGTTTTTAAAAGTGAAACAACAGATTTAGGCAACAAATAGTGCCAAAGCTTTCGGGTTTACTTCAGCTATGTTTTAGAATCCTATTTCCTCTCCTACTGCTGTCATTTTGAATCTTTAATATTCCTGTAAAATGAAGAGCTTATTGCTTCTTAACACTCAATTTATATTTTAAAAGAGTGGAAAGATGCGTAATCAACTTGAAAAGACAGGAAAATATCATCCTGTTTTTCAAGATATAGGACATTTTACTGAGTGTTTTCAATTCTAGAGACCATTTTTAAAGAATGCTTGGCTTACTTCTGCTCTTTTTTGTGTAGTGCAAATTAATTATAATTTGACAAGAGCGTGCTTGATTTTCTTCTTCAGATTTGGTGTATAGCCAAGGTTTTTTAGCTGGAGCCTCTAAATCAAAACCAAAGGTCAGTATCTGTGAAATGCCTGTGGCTCAAGATATATTGTAGCTCTTTCTCCATTACTCAGAGATTTTTGTCTATGAAAAGGTGTTTATGTGTTTAAGTGATGCACACACGGCTGTGGATGAATAACCGCTTTCCATGATTACATCAGTAACGTTCCTGGCAGCAATCCTAACAATTTTGGAAACCATTGGTGTGGATCTCCTGAACTACCCACCTCCTTGGGGTGGTCTGTGAACACTGGCTGAGGGGTCGTGTCTGTCAGCGTGTCAGGTACCCACCGAGTTCCCTTCCCTTCCCTCCTAGTCCTGTGGGTGTCGGGCAGAGAAGATGCTCCGAGTCTGCCCCAACATCAGCCCCCAGAGTCCTTCCTGGTGTTACCCTGTGTACAGTGCTCAGCAGGGGCCCTTGGCAGGCAGGGAGTGAAAGGTGATTAAGCAATCTTCAGTAATGATTGCCAAATATGCAGAAAATCAATCTTGGAGGTAATACTGGGGTCCAGATCCTCACTTTGCTTCCTCTAATTGTATCTCTTCGGTTTGTTTTTTTTTTCACTTGTTTTGTGCCCTAGTTCTTCCTACATCTAGGGTTGGTTTTTGGGGTATTTTTTTCATTTTTTTCCCCCTATTTCCAGCTCTTAATTTCAGGGATTGTCTATTCCTATGTCCCTGCATTATGCCCAGTATGGACTGTCTTTTGCTGTGTCCTAATCAGAGACTCACAGAATGATTTGGGTTGGAAAGGGACCTTAAAGATCTTCATGTTCCAATCCCCTGCCACGGGCAGGGACACCTTCCACCAGCCCAGGTTGCTCCAAGCCCCATCCAACCTGGCCTTGGACACTTCCAGGGATGGGGCAGCCACAGCTTCTCTGCCCAACCTGTGCCAGGGCCTGCCCACCCTCACAGGGAACAATTTCCAATATCCTTACTAACCCTGCCTGCTGGCAGTGGGAAGCCATTCCCCCTTGTCCTGTCCCTCCATCCCTTGTCCCCAGTCCCTCTCCAGCTCTCCTGGAGCCCCTTCAGGCCGTGGGAGGGGCTCTCAGGTGTCACTGGAGCCTTCTTTTCTCCAGGTGAGCTCCCCCAGCTCTCCCAGCCTGGCTCCGGAGCAGAGGGGCTCCAACTGTAAAGAAACATGACCATAATCAAGACAGTTCTGGTGTTTAAGGCAACAACTGTTGGACAAAAATGACTGTACCACAATGCTCCCAGATATGTTTCTGTACCCCTGAGGTTTGGTCACATTGCCTTTCTGCAACCTGTTTGTCCAGCTGAGCTTGGACCACGCTCTGACATTTGGTCAGCAGAAGTCACTTGTAGCTGTTCTCATGGCCCACAAGGGCGATGGAGGCAATGAGCAACAGAAGACATTGAAAACATGCTGGTAAGAAGCTTCCCTATTGCCAGCAGGATGGACTTGGGTGGTATTGGCTCCTGAACCTTCAGCCTGAAGAAAATCCTATTGGCAGCAGTTATAAAAGCATTTATCCTGTGATCCATCCCTGCTGGCCCTCGGCTCTCGCTCTGCAGGACCACGAGCCTGCTGGATGCCTCTGAAGGACTGCAAGCAGTGCTGACCTTGGGATACTTCCCTGGAACACACTCAGCTCAGGGCCTTTGGAGCTGTGTCCTCTGGCTGTCTGGATTTGCTGGCACTGTTGTATCCATTAAATAGTGATTAGATTTAAGAAATCCAAGAGACCAAATAATGCTGTCATCTGTTCTTACTTATCTTAATAATATTGCCAGTAATACTCCAATAGATCAATTCCAGGATATTCTATAACTAACCTGATGCACAGAAAACAAGAATGGTGTGGGTTTTTTTAAGCAGCAGAACTATACCATTTTATTTATTGATTTGATTTTGCTATATCGCCTAGAGAGGAGAGTAAAAAGTAAAAGCTACTTTCAAGGACTGTTAGAGAAATACATCATTTTTCATAATGTTTAATGAATTGCTTACAGTACTTGTTTTACTTAAAACTGCAATTAATATCACCCTCTAGTCAAAAGAAAAATGTGATAAGAACGTGACTCGAAATGGGGCAGAACATTTTCTAAAGCCCTTTGGGAGTAATTCCAGTAATTATTCAATCTGACGTTTTCCAGAGCAATAACCCTTTATGTATGAACTCCATTAATCATAATAACACAGTTCACATGTCAGATACTTCTGTCCAGTCACTTTATACTCTCCATTTAATAAGAGACTAATAAACATCTTCACTAAATATGAGAAAATGCTAAACTGCTTTTGAAAAATCCCAATGTGTAATTTTGATCTTGTGAGGTGGGACATGAACTGTTGGTGAGTGCAAATACTCTGAATTTCCAGGCTGTAGCTGTTACCAGCATCATGACTCCTCCTAATTTGGTGGCATTTCATTCACAGCATTTTAAGGGCCTTTTTGCTTTCTTTTTCCCTCTGAACTGCCCTGGGAAGGTCTGGTTTGTCTGTCCAGCAGTAAACACTTATTCTATTTACTTTCTTATTGGAATAATTGGTCTTTTTCAAGACCTGTTTGTAGGAAATAAAAATTCTACTTCGGTTCATCTACAAGCACAAGAGTGAATACTTGAATACTTTTCTTCTTGTATTAATTTATTACACACTATTTGAATAGCAAAATGAAGTAACTCTGATGATAAGCAGCTCTAAGAAGATTTTTGTTACATTTTTCTGTGTTTCATCAACTGAAGATATTCCCTAATATTATCTTGTGTTAAAAAGTGGTGCTTTAAAAATGCAGTGGTGGCTAGATACTCATATTTGAAGACTTTACCATTATCTCCTTTCCAGATTGACATTGTTTTGTGCTTTTGAAGCTGGCAAGTGCAATTATCAGTGTTCTGATGGGAAGTGATAAATATCATCTATTGCTGAATGTGGATAAAAGACACAGGCATGTAAGATTGGTTTGACACAGCCTCCTTGTGCATCCTCTGACTGCTCAAAAGCAGAGTGGAGAATAATTCTTTGTCTTTGGAGATTTACTTTAGAATATTTCCTTTTTTAAAGCTATGGAGCCACATGCTCAGTACCTGGACTCTTACTATGACTAGTGCTCTGCTTCCAGGGTTTTTGCATGGCAGTTGTCATTCGTTGCACACTCCAGTAGATGGCAACTCCAGTCTTCCTGACATTTAATCTCCATTCAACCCAGCAATACTCTGTGCCCCCACCCCCCAGCCTTGAATCTTGTCTGTATAAATAGCTACGAGTTTCACAGAAACGTGAGTCAATATTACTTTTCTGAAATCACCTCATAGGATCTGATTTCGATTCAAACAGTACCAAAAAGAAAGAAAGGAGGGGGAAAAAAAGGCCTGTGAGCACCAATCCTCCTGGATCATAAAGCACACAGTGATTCCCCCTTAACTTTGGAAAGTATTTTAGGAGTTTTCATAAAAAGGGTTAGTACCCCAAACTTCTTTTTATGTGAAATAAAAGAATGGGTTGGCTGCATGTACAACATACTGGCTTGAAATTTGATGGCTTGGCTGTAAAATGTGTAGTCCAACCTTCCAGTGGTTGATGCTAAAGTATTTATTTTGCTGTGGACAGTAAATGCTTAATCAGACTTGTGAATTAGATTTCTTTGTGAATTTGGTAGCGATGCACCTTGATACAGCTGGTCTTGGGTGAGGGCACAAGTAGGACCAGGGGTTTACTGCGTGATTAGCCATGAGAATATTCTCCAACTCCCCTCCTGCTCGAAGCACTGCTGCATTCAGCCTCTCTTCTGGATGCTTTTATTCCAGCCCATCGATTGTATTACCAAAGCATCAGTGCAGAGGAGTCTATTTCTGCATTTTCCTCCGCTGACTTTCACAACTTCAATACTTGCCTGTAGAATTTGAAGCCATAAAACAAAGCGTCTCTCTGTGAGTGAGTGCCAGGCATCAACCACAGGCACAAAAGGTTGTGCTTGCTCTGCCTGGGCTGGAGACTAAGGGTCATACCAGCCACACAAAGGATCCTTTCTCTGTCTCTCTCTATCAAGACTGTAGTTTAATTTTCAAATCACTTCCACTGGGTCTAGTAAGGTTTTATTTTGAGGCTGATGGTTAAAATGGGGTAGACTGAGGGACAGTTATTTTTTTTTTTTAATAAATAGGAATCTAACTTCAAAAGAATACATGCTAGTTATGAGATTTTGTTGTTTACCTACTTCACCCATAGAGAATTTTCAGTAATTTCATAAGAAACTTTCAATCTGTCAGAGTCTGTAGGATCACTATTCCTCTTTCATACTAGGTCATATGGTCACAGTACAAACATTTGTTGTTTAAAATAAACTGAAAGAAGTTTTAAAGCATAGCAATGTTTAAAGCCAGATTTAGATGTTCACACTTTTATTGGTTTAGTAAAAAACTTGATTTTCAACCCAGACTTGATTAGTCTATAGATATTTTTACTTCACAGAAACAGTATTAAAATAAATTACACTCATACAGGACAAGCAGAATATTGGTCCGTTTAAGCCTGACTGATTTTTATGTAACAAATTAGTGAGCAAGGTAATTAAATCTCTTTTGGATGCCTGTTTCATGTCTGGAAGGAATCCCAAGAACCTCAGAAAACTGACTTTTGGGTTATATACAGGTCCAGGGTCTATTGCAGCTGAGTGGCTTGTTTCTCATTATCGCATTTAGTGCTACAGAAACGACTCCACCAGAGTCTTTATTAAAACTTGCTTAAGGCGAGCATTTTCCCTTGGGTCAATAATGACTTTAGAGGGATGGATGCAGAGGCTGGATTTGTTCTAGCTCCTGGAATGAATTATGTCTCACTGGGGCCCCCAGGCAAACATTTCAAATTCGCCACCAGGCACTTCATCAAAAATTCTATCCCAGTATTGGAAAGGCCTTGTGCTACTATTAGGGAGTGCGGAGCATACATTTGTGGATCTTCCCTCGCACCCAAACTATGCAACTGGATCATTTTCTCTGCTAAAAACCCACATGCACCAGGGAAGATGTGGTTTAGAAATGTATCCTCAAGATTTCACGCATTGGGGAAGGTGGTTGCAGGTTATTTCCCATTAAAATGCAGAGCACAACAGAGCATCAAGCCAACTTCTGTGGGCTTCCTATTGGTAAGAGCCATTCAAATTCTACAGCTCACAGTACCTGTGAGAAGGGCAAAGTGGAAGTACCATTTCTTCCTGCAAGTCCTTGATCATGAGTAATCCTGTCATGACTTACCACTGCACATCACAGAATCATAGAATGGTTTGGGTTGGAAGAGACTTTAAATGTCATTTAGTCCAACCCCCCCTGCCATGGGCAGGGACATCTTCCACCAGACCAGGTTGCTCAGAGTCCCATCCAGCCTGACCCTGAGTGTTTCCAGGGATGGGGCAGCCACAGCTTTCCTGGGAAACCTGTGCCAGTGTTGTACCACCCTGTCCTGATTTTGGTTTACTCCCCACCTCCACAGACTTGTATCTCAGCCATTAGGGATAAGAGTTCCTCTGCTCAAGAGAGAGAAAAGTGTACACAACATAGGCTGTCTTGTGTTTTTACCTCTGTGACGAAGGAGAGGACATGAGGAAGTGGGATGGAAAATCTGCCTTGACCCTGGAGGCAGAGGAGCAGGAGCTGCAAGGACAGTCCCAAAGGGGCTGGAGTTGTTTAACCCCAACCAGCACGAGCCCCCCACAGCCACTTGGTCTCTCCTTCCCTGCTCATGCTGGGATGGGGAAAGAGAATTGGGGGAAAAAAAATTGAACTTCATGATTGAAATAAAGACAGTTTATTAGGAAAGCAAAGGAAGAGCTTTTGATGGTGATGATGATGATGATATTGTTATGTTGTTGCTGTTAAATATACACAAAGCCAGTGATGCACAATGCAGTTGCTCACCACCCAGTGCCTGATGGCCAGCCTGTCCCAGATCAGTGGTCAGGCCCTCCCAGCCAAATCC
Source organism: Sakesphorus luctuosus (assembly GCA_013396695.1). Taxonomy (NCBI): domain Eukaryota; kingdom Metazoa; phylum Chordata; class Aves; order Passeriformes; family Thamnophilidae; genus Sakesphorus; species Sakesphorus luctuosus. The sequence goes on from VWZD01008230.1 coordinate 600,332, forward strand.
CCCCAGTTTCTATACTGGCCATGATGTTCTGTGGTGTGGAACATCCCTTTGACCAGTTCAGCTCAGCTGTCCTGGCCATGCTCCCTCCCAGCTTTTGGTGCACCTGCTCACTGGCAGAGAGTGGAACACTGGAAAGTCCTTGATTCAGGGTAAACACTACTCAGCAACAACTACAACATCAGTGTGCAAGCAACACTATTCTCATGCTAAATCCAAAACCCTAGAAAATTAATTCTATCCAACACAGAACTGGGTCACACTATCACTGTAAAAAATTTCTTCCCTAAAATTGCTACCCCATTAATATGAGCAAATATTTCTGAAACATGCAGTCACTCAATAGGTATTTTTATATTTTTTCCTGGTTTGTAAAATTTGCTCATAATGGTGATATGATAAAACATTGGTTTAGAAAAGACTTTGCTTTTATAAGCCCAAATCCAAATTGCTGGGTTTCATATTACTGGTCTGTTTTTAAACATGATGATGTGAAGTTTATAAAATGTAGTAGCTTAGAAGTGTTTGTTCTCTTTCACTGTTTTCCAGGCTGAAGTATCTGTTGAAATGCAAAGGTATTTGATATGAAAAAAGTGGTGGTAATGGATAATAGGGAGACAGGTGTTTGGCTTTTCTTTGTTCTTGTCAAGGACAGTCTTGCAGTGCATCACTTGGATGGCTCACAAGCACGTTCATGTTCTCATTTGTTCTTGCTGACTGGATTTTCCTTGAGTGCTTGTTCAGAGATTTCAAATGCAACATTACCTAAAAGGTGCCATCAAAATATGAAGCGATTGGTGGATGTTACGATGGATATTGCATTTTAACTGCTATGGCTGTAGCACAGTATTAAATATAAATAATTCTTTTATATATAGAGTGACATTTTCCTTATAACCATTTTGGTTTATTTCTAGCCTGACAACTGCAGAAATTGCGGAAAAAAAAAAATCTACTTTTGCTACATACCATACATCACACTCCTTAATTTTCATTCTGAAGTAGATTTTCCAGATGTTTCTCTACCAAACAGAATAGATCAGTTTAGCAACTACAGCAGGCTGTAAAAATATATTTATTTTCTTGCAATATGTTCATTTTGTGTTGGAATTTTAGAGAACATCAGTTTAGATAACGTTGTGGCAAAGCTAACTGAGTAAATTCTGAGTATAGTTAAGATTCTCTTGACAGTTTTTAGGGCTGAAACAACATTTCACGTAGAAGGAAGAAAAAAACACCCTCATATGAAAAGTGTAATTCAGTTAGCTTAATCAAAATATCAAGAAATAGAAAAATATTTATAGGCACAGTATGTATAGAATCATAGAATCGTTTGGGTTGGAAAAGATCTTTAAGATCACGCACCAAGGCTACTACTAAACCATGTCCCTATGATCCATTTCTCCAACATTGCACTTATTCTCTAAGGAAAAAGAAATACAGAGAGTTAGTCAAGATCTAAGACATCACCTTTTGCATTAAGTTTCTTTGTTTAGTTCCCACTTTAACCAGTATTGATCCAGTACAACAGTGGAGCTCAATTTACAGGCTTATTTTATTTTACTTTTTAAAAATCTTTTTACTTTAAATCTAAAGTAAGTTTGAATTCGGTGGTTTTTTGGTTTTTTTTTTAGAATATGGAGGATAGACAGAATTTAAAAACATATTTTCTGATGTAAAGACCCTCTGAAGCTGAAATGGATTCTCACCAAAATCATGGCATGTGGAGTCTCAAGTACCTTTAAAGCTTTGAGTCTCAACCTTGACAGTATTTTGGTGCCTCCTTATAGATAATATTTTACTTGGTGGTTCCTATCTAAGCCAGTCTTCTTAAAGAAATATAAACGCCCATGAATAAGAGTTAAAAGTCCCTCTTCTCTGTTTAGCATAATTTTTTTCTATTAGTTATAGCTGGGCAAGTCATTGCAACATAAACCTGAGTGTGATGGGTTTAGGAACTCACCTGTTCTGTGTCTTTGCTCTGAGGCTGTGTTAGTTTGGTCACTGCTGACACATCAGCTCCTCCTGGAGCTCCAGAACTGAAGGAAAAGGCTCTTCCCCCAGGGGGTGGTGGGCACTGAACAGGATCCCCAGGGCAGTGGGCACAGCCCCAAGGCTGCCAGAGCTCCAGGAGTGTTTAGACAATGGGACAGGGTGGGATAGTTGGGGTGTCTGTGCAGGGCCAGGGGCTGGATTTGACAAAAAATATCAACTAAGGATATTCTATCATTGTGATCTATTCCAGATGAACTTTTTGATTCACTTTTTGAATTCTGATAATTTGACAAGCCCAGGGCACCTAAACTTCTACTGTTGGTGGAGCCTTACACCGATCCTTGGCCACTGCATTTGGTCTGGTTTGGATCCACTCTAAATGGTCCACATTCTCTTTATACACAGTGCCCAAACCAATCCCGAGGTGTTCAGGCTGAGACCTTGCTAATTCCGAGGGCAGCACCTCCCCGGCTGCTGGATTTTGTGCCAGAGGGAGCAGCACTTGCCTTCCCACAGCAGCGGGGTGACACTGGTGACTCAGTTCAGCCCATGATGCACAAACCTCCTGGAGCCTTTTCTGCAGGTTTTCCACGCAGCCACTGCTTCTTCTGGGTTTTATAGCTGTTTTTTTCCTGACTCAGTGACCCTTTGGACAGCATCTCTTCTTTTCTTTTTTTTGCTTTTTGAGGGCATAATTGCAATTTGTCGGAATAATTTTGAGTTTTTATTCGACCCTCTTGAGTACTTTCAGTGCTTCTTAGCTTGGTGTCACCTCCAAATTTAATAAGCATATTCCATGTTCCATCACCCAGGTCATTAATGATGGTATGAAACATTGATGGATCCAGCAAAAACTTTTCTGTGTCATTTCTAAGTGAATTGCTTTTAGGTAATAAGCTCGTTATATGGCATGGTTAATTATATTATGTTAATGAAACTGTGTAAAAGAAGGAAGTGTCTGCATCAACCAGTGATTATGGAAGAACTCACCTACACCAAGATTCCCTTTTCTCCTCCCAGTTTTTGCTGGAGTTGAAGTTATTTGACTTAGCTTTGGTGCCATCTAAGGCTTTTATGGGCAGGACACAAAGAACAAAATGGATTTGCTTCTCATTCTGGGACTGAGTTGGGCATTTAGTGTCCTGTAATGAGAAGGAAAGAGTGCCAAGGTGATGTGCATAAGAAATGTTAGACATGCTTCATTCCTCTGCCCGCCCAGAAATACTGTAGAGTACGAATGAAGTCTGTAATTTAAATAAGAAAACTTGCAAGGACTTACAATAAAAGGGATTTTCTTCTCCTTTGCTCTGATGCCTCAGATGCCTACAGAACTGCAGCCCCCACCTTCAGCATTTCACTGTGTAACGGCCTTTCCCACAAAGCTCAGGAATTGTAAGCATTCACTTAAATGCACAAATCACTTTATGCTGAATTATGTATTTTCTTAAATTTTATTTTAATATGAAATAAGAGTCTACTGTGGAAATAAATACATCTCCTCGTTTCTAGCTGTAGAATCTCTGTGAGAAGCCATACTACATTCATATATCCTGTCTCTGAGCTCAACATAACATTTGAATTACTGATAACCTGCATTATGTGTAAAAGTTGATGGAGCTGGGGTCTCTCACAAGCATTAACTATTTCTGTGAGGTCCTGAAATATAATATATGCATTTAATTGCATGTATATTTGCCTGTCTTGAACTGTAAGAACTCAATGTCATCCATGCTAGTCAGTGACCATCACATCTGCAGAATATATTTGACTGTATTTGACTCCTTGGCAGCTTCTGTTTGCTGAGTTGAACCAAAGCTTCTGTTATTTTGTTTTGTTTCTTTTTTCTTCAGTAAGGTTGTTTTCCTGGGAATATACTAAAGGAGGTTTGATTTGGTTTGCTGGGCTGGTTATTTACAAGCCCACACACACACACACACACAAAATGACAATCTGATACGATTTTTTTGTTATCTAAATACCATTTCCAAGAAAGTTGGGCTTATGTGGTATAATCCATTATATTATTTCTTTCAATTTATTTGACACTTGTCCAATACTGTAGACACTTGTAGCTATCTAAAGTACATCTACAACTTCCAGTACAGTGGTATTTTTACACTTCCAATATTTTCCTTTATGTCATTGATTTTCAAAACACCTGTGTGAAATATTCCTGCTCATAAAGAGATAGAGAAGGTAGGCAGAGACTAAACTAACATAAACACCACATAGAAACCCTGGGCTGAAGAAGAGATTTTGAGCTTCAGAAGCCACAAACTGGCACCCTGAGCATCCAACCCTTTGCTTCTGTAGCTTCTTGCACAAAACTCATCATGCTCAGCCCACCCCCACACGGCAATTTGGTTTTCATGCCCACGAGGTCACAAGACCTCAGTGAGGCATGGAAAGGAAAAAAGAACAGCTTTTTCCAGGGCTGGCTTATGCTTTTGTATTGCTCATTCTTTGACGTTTATGTTTTGGTGGAACCTCTCAGAGGAGGTTGGCTGTCACACACAGGCTCTGTCCTGACACCCAGGCACTCCCATGCCTTGTCTCACCAGCCCTTGGTGGAGCAGAGGAGTCGTGCTGTGTTCCAGGCAGGCATTTCCACCCTGGAGCTGGAAAGGGCTGGCAGCAGGTGGACTCTGAGCTGTTCTGCTCAACCCTTTTCACATCAGAGGCTTAAAATCTCTACAGAAGTATTTCACTGAGTCATGTTACGGTTTTTAAATACTCTGTGTAATATGAAATTTCCCTCAGTGCAGCCCCAAATCTCACGTACCTTATTAAATGCTTAGGGGATTTTTTTCCCCATTGTACTAAAATCTATAGTCTCTATTATTAATTATCATCTCATTTAACCTTGCTGCTCCTCCCTTCTGCAGTGCTGCTTTGGTTTAGGGAGAGGCCACATGCCAAAGGGCACACAGCTTGGAAGTGATGTTTTTTCTACACCTGAGCCTCAGGAAGCATTTGCAGGAGGAATCCCAAAGGCAATCCCAGTATATCCCTTGAAACAGTTAATGCAGAGTGTGTCTCACTTTGCACCGTGTTTCATGAATTGCAGATAAAGGAGTAAATCTCCATCCCACATTTTGTTTGCCTGGACCTGCCTGTGTCACAGACACAGGAAGAGCTTGGCTGAGGGCATTTTTGGCACCACCACTCCCCAGAAAGCCACTTTACCCTGCAGGTTAAAGAGTTATCAGGGCATGAACTAACTTCCTTGTGGGTTACAAGTTCCCCCCTCAGTACTTGTTCTACATCCCATATTTTTTGTTCCCAAATCAGGCCAGATCTTCTGGACAGAACGAAATTTCACAGCTGAGAGTGGACAAAACATTACCAGACCTGTAAATTGGCCATTTGAAGGCAGGAACCACTAAGAGCATAAGTAAACCTTTCTCCTGTGAATCTGAGACATATCTATGGCCAGAGCATGCCAAGCTGGTCAAGGATCTTTGGCTTTCTGTGAAAGGGTTGGGTTAAAGGACAGCTTATAAATGGAAAGTCAGGAATTACAGCTGGATTTGAAACACAGGAAAGTAGTGGCTGTGAATTTGTTGAGGTCGAGATGGTGATGAGTGAGAGAAGAAAGAAAATTGAAGCAGAATTGATGCAGAAGGATTTAAGGCAGAAACTTATTGGTATGGAAAAATACAGTATTGGAGAAAAAACAGGAAAAAATCCATAAATTTACAGTTACTGATATTGTAAGAAAGCATCAAGAATTTGATAGGACTGGTAGAAACAATTAATTTTGAGGCAAAAGTTATGTGAATATATCTGTCTTGTGATCTAATATTTATAATCTTTACGACAAACATGTGTCCAGTACAAGTGATTTAGGAATGGGAGCTGGTTCCTCAAGATCTGCTGAAACAGTTCTTCTCTCTGTTACAGAAATACAAAGAGCAGTCATTGGGTTTCTGCACAGCAGAGAGGAATTTAACATATGGGTGATATAGTTGGACCTGCTTAGCATATGGAGAAATCCACATAATGCCAATTTGCTGCTACGTTGGTGCATTGCTTAATAAGTTGGGATAGTTGTGTGTGCAGTCAAAATTAAAATCCATGAATATAAAGATATTCAGTAGCCTTGGAATAAGGACAAAAAAAAAGAGGGTAGTAACAGTGACGAGGTCTAATAGTGGAACTTTAAAATGACATTGCAATGAAATTCTTGCCTCTGTTTGCAAATGTGGCAGTGTTTGATGGGCTCCGATCAGTGCAATGTGGTACCCTGATCCCAGCATAGCAAGGAAATTGCTCACAGTGCATTAACCAACATGTTCTGGTGGGGGGAGATGTCCCTTTATAGCCAGCGCTCGGTTTAAGTGGGACAAACAAGTTAAATGTGGGGCTGTGTCTGCAGACACAGAAAGCCAGGCTGAAAGTCCATTTCTGTTGCTCATGAGAAGCCTCACAGAGCTGATTCAGGGCTTCTGCTGGAGCATCCCAGAGCCTCGGAGGGATCCACACCAGCAGAAAAGGTCATACAGTGCCCCGGAGAGATTGCTCTGAACTGTGTAATCTGTGGGGGAAATCAGGAAGGTACAGCTTTTGTTGTTGTTGTTGTTTTTCTTCCCTCTCCAGAAATTTACCCTACATTTCTGCTTTGAACAGATGTCTTTAAAAAGTGTGTGGGAAATTTCCAGGAAAGTCTCATTCTCTTGAATTTGTTCTGTTTCTCAAGTGCAATAATGATTTCAGAGAGGACTGATGCTATTATTTCATTTACTTTGCAATATTTGCTGTTTCAATTCCATTTATTGTGCTTGCACAAATACAATTAGCTGTATTACTAATCACTGTACTAAATCACTGGAGGAAAAAAAAGAAAACACAGAATTTCAATTTTTTTAATAATATTTTCCCAGGCTTGTGAAATGGTCCCACTTTTACTTTTTTCTTTCTTTCCCAGATTTAATTGATATTCATGTGTATCTGTCACTGCACAACATTCAAGCTCAGTGTTCAAAAAAAGCCTTTGTGTTGCTCCTGTGTCACAGGAGACACTGAAGGCTGAATAGTCAACTGGTCCAAAAATGTGGGGCAGCTCTGAAGTAGAGAAATGGAAGCAACAAGGCAGAGGAGAGGATTCAATTTAGATCTTTTGAGGGACTGCATTTACAGCTTAACAAGCCAGGAAGTGTCTGCATTGAAGCCTCGTGGGCTCTTCAAGTGTTGGCATGTCACGAGTCCAGAAAGTATTTCATGGATGCAGGAGTTGGATGAGCCAGGAGGCAAAGAAAGCACCTTGAACCCTGGTTCCATCTCAGCTCAGGGAACCAAAACACACTGCTGGGCAACTAAAGCAAATTCTGGAGGTGTTTTGCCCAATACTGTGAGCCTGTCTGACCAAACCCAGCTTATTTAGCAGGAAGAGGGAAAAGAAGTTATGAAAATAATTTTGATTCTGTTCTAAGACAAATTGCTCACACCAGTAGCTCAACAGTCAATTTGAGATTGTTTAAATGGGAAGAAATCAAACAATAAACATTGGAACTGCCACTTCCAGGGCCAAAAGAAGAGCAACAAGGTTGGTGAAGGGACTGGAGCACAAGTGCTGTGGGGAGAGGCTGAGGGAGCTGGGGGTGTTTGTGCTGGAGAAGAGGAGGCTGAGAGATGACCTCAGCACTGTCTGGAAGTGCCTGAAGGGAAGTTCTGGCCAGGTGGGGGTTGGTCTCTTCTCCCAGGCACTCAGCAATAGGACAAGGGGGCACAGGGGGCTCAAGCTCTGCCAGGGGAAATTGAAGTTGGAGATCAGGTAGAAATTCTTTGCAGAGAGAGTGCTCAGGGATTGGAATGGGCTGCCCAGAGAGGGGGTGGATTCCCCATCCCTGGAGATTTTTAAATGCAGATTGGATGTGGCACTGAGTGCCATGATGTGGTAAAGGGACTGGAGTTGGCCCAAGGGTTGGACTTGATGATCTGGGAGGTCTTTTCCAACCCAATCCATTCTATGATTCTAAAACTTGAACCATACTTTGGATATGGGCAAGGGAAAGTAAAGGAGACATAAGAATCTATGGACTGAAGAGGCAAATGGCTAAACTGTCCAGCTCTCATGCCTGTAGGTCACCTCTGTGCCAATGTTGTTGTTACCAATGTGCCTCCTCCCTGCCCTTTCCCACTCACTGAAATGCACATTTCAGTTTGGGATGGGAGCTGGGAGTGTGAGGACACTGACCCTGCTGAAAGGATTGGAATTTTACTCTGGAAGTGTGTCTGGGAGCTCATACATATGGATAAGGATTTGCATATGTTTGTGTAACATAAATTTAATGTTGGATAGCATTTACAGGCTTCACTGAAGTGATTTAGAGGGAGTAGGTGGCTACTGCCCCAGAACATGGAAGGGGTTTGCTGGTAGGAGAAAGTAGGAGGATAATTAAGATGGCAAATATTTTTGTTTTGTTTTGTGATTGCTGTAGCTAGCTCTTCTGTCTCTGCATCTCCAATATTTAAGTTTTTCTAAGTTCTCATATCTTAGTTTCATGCAAAATCTTCTTAACTTTTTTTTAATAAAGGAAACTTCAAACTGATGGGCATGCATGGAGATATCCGAAACAGAGTTTCTTAAGACATAAAACCAAAACACAAAAAGCATAACATAAAAAATACTTTTTTTAAAAAAAATACATATTTTAAGCAGCATTCTTTTTTTTCATAGCCTATATTATGATTTTAAACTCTTCAGACTGCCATTATTGTGCCTAGAGATCTTATCTTTAGTATGTCCAGTAGAGTGGGCTAATGTCATCTGCAGGGGATATAAGGAGGGAGTCACCCCATGAGGGTGCTCAGAGAAGAATTTTGGAAAGATAATAAATATCAGAAGTTGTTGAAATTGTCATACTACATTTATAATGTGTAGTCTAGGAATCGGTGGAGGGGTTTATTCCTCTTCCACTGGTTTTCTAGTTCAGTGCAAGTCACACAAATGGATCAAATGGCAAATAGTTTGTAGATGATCTGTTGTGGTCAGAACCTTTACAACCACCAGCTGGTTAAAGCACCATTTAGCTGTATGATTGCTCTGTGATGCTCTAGTAATTGACATTTAAATAAAGACTTGCATGGAAGAATGTTTAGGTTATTTCTTTTAAAAATAAATATTTACAGATCGTATTGACAAAGGAGAACATTTCGCCCTTTATTTCTGAAGCAGGAAACAGGCCTGTTCCTTTTCAGCGCTTTCTTTTAAAAGATTATTGTATTTAAATAATTATTTTACAGTGTTCAATTAAATACAGTGCATAATTTCAAAATGAATATATTTTATGGTGTTTATCTGTGCAGGAAATCACAAAGTGGCAATTTTTATTAAGAGTTTAGGTGGAGTCATAGCTCTTGTTTAGTGGTGAGACATTTAATATGGGCTCGAATTCCCATCCCTGTTGATCCTATCCCTGTTGTGCAGCATTTCCCAGGAGGAAATGTTGCACAACCAGAATCTCAGAGTCACTGTGAAAATACCCCACTTGGTGTGGGAGAATGTAGAGAGGGAATTTGAGATATTTTCAGAAATACTAATTTTGTTTCTCAGACTAGTGGATTAATTCTCATTCCGCTAACACTGAGGGTTGAATTTGAATAATTTCAGTTTTTCTGTTTAGGAACAAACATAAAATACGCTCAAATCCCAATGAATAATAGAATAGATCTGTCAAGACCATCTGTCCAACCCCTGTGCCATGGGCAGGGACATCATTCACTAGATCAGGTTGCTCAAAGCTCTGTCTCCCCTGACCTTGAATGGGGCCTGCCCAGAGCTGAGGCATCCAACTTCAAAGTGGGACTTTAAAATTCCTAAAATACTTGAGAAAAGAAAAAAAATAATCTCTGAGTTTATGTATTTATTTCAGCATGTCATCTGGGGAATAATAAAGCCTATAAAATCCGTGTAATAGGGAGCAACACAAAAAGCAATAGGAGCATTTGTCTTATATCCCTTCTACTGTATATTTTTCTTTTTTAGTAATAACTGTGCTGTATAACATAGTTTGTGATCTCATTCAATGACCTCTAAAGTCAGGGAGCTTTTCCACCAAACATCATAAACTTATTGTCAGGCACAGGAGAGATTAGATGTGATCATGATTTCTAGGCTAAGAAGCTGAAAATTGGTCTATATTCATGAATGTGCTGTTTAATAGGCTGCTGTAAATCCAGTTGGGTTATTAGGATTTATTACTGAAGGGAAGAGTCATGGTTACATTTAATGCACCAGATTCAAGGTTTACAGAAATTACCAGTTCTTACAATGCTATTCTTTTCTTATAAGAAAAAATATCAGAAGTGATAGCAAAACCAGTTAAGTCAATAAAATTCAAAAGTCAATTTAAGTCATAAGTTATGAGGATGCCAAGACAAGACATTTTATGATTATCTGTATTCAGAAAAAGATATTTTCCCACATCAGCGTTTGCTGTTCTGCAGCATTTCTCTGGTAGAAGGGCAGGTGTTTTAAGATTTGGGTTTAATTCTGATCATCCAACTGTGATTTGTTGGTTAATAAATTAAACTGGTTTCCCCCAGTAGAGTCTGTTTTGCCCCTGACAGTAATTGTTGTATTTTCCCTCCCCTGCCCAGCTGAGGAGGGGAGTCACATCAGAAAGAAGTGGCAGTTCAAGTAAGAGATTGAACACAATAAACAATATTGGGCATTGCTTTCCTTAGCACTGAAAAGATTAATTATGTCAGTCAAGAAAACGTGACTGTTTTGAATTTTGATTAATTTTGATTGTATAATGGCAACACTTGGTGGGTTTGAATTACAAAAGCATTACATAACACACAAAAATGCATAAATATGTCTCACCCAGCTTTCTTTTTGTCTTGATAAAATTTGGAGTCATATGGTATTTTGCAAAACACTTTCAGAGGCAAGAGTTCATTCCTCTGCACGTTGTTGCAATTCGTTTCTGATGTCAAAAATGTGGTTTTGTACAACAGAATGATGTTGGAAGGAGGGAATTTTACTAGGAGATGCTATTTGTTGTGATAAATTGCTCTGGAGTTCATCACTCAAAAGGGTGCTGGCATAGGCAGTCATTATATATATATATTTATATATATATTTGTATATATTTATGTATATATATATTTTTTTTAAGAAAGCACTCTTTACCAAAATTTCTACTCTTTAGCTATATTAAATTATGAAAGGATATTAAGGATATTCTTATCTTGATTTAGGAAGTTATATAAGAGAAGAAGTTTCATCCTTGTGTATCAAAATATCTGTAAATGTGTTCATTTAAGGCAGTTATTTTTTTAAAAATATGGATCTCTGTCTAACGAGAAGCCCATGAAATACTAATTTTATTCTTTTTGTTTTGCATGAGCTTGTGAGACCAGTTAAACAGGCTCACCAGAAGCATTTATAAGAACCTCTCCTGGTGTTGTCATGGATTTGAGGTTGTTCAATCCCCATCTTGTCTGCACACATCAGGACTACAACCATCAGTGGGTGTGACATCGAGGCCAGGATCACTGTCGTGCTGTATTTTCTTGACTTTGTGTAATTTTCCTGCATGATGAGGAAGCTTCCAGCATCACTTGGCATTGGCCATTGCTTACCTCTAAATGCAGAATAACCCCACCTTACCATCACTGTAATTAAAGTACACAAATCTATACAATGATTTAAAATATTAAATTGCGGAAATATAAAATTAAATAATTAAATTAATTTTAAAAGTAAAATATTGAAAACTGGAAATAATAAAATATAATTTCAAAGCTCTGCATTGGTATTTCAGCATTCCAGCCACTCCCCTCCTGGATGTAATGCCTCCTGCTCCCAGACACCAAGCTATAAACATACAGATATTTCAGCAGAGAGGAGCTCACTTGATATATTTAGAGTTTTGTTCTGCATCATTTCCCACTGCTCTGCAACTGACTTGTTAAACACTTTCCTGTGGCCAGCCCAAGTCAACCCATCTGTGTGATGGGAAGTTCTTCTGAAGGTCAAAGCTCCAAGAGAGTTTCAGGACTGATGCCAAAATGAGTTTACACTCTGCAGATGCACTTTTGCTCTTTATCTCAGGCGGGTCACCGACTGGCTCCGAGTGTGCACAAGTCATCCCCCTGCAAAGTATAATTCAGATATCCATGTGTTACTTAGTCTGAGCAAATAACCCTTTCTGATCTTTCTGGAGTCAATCTTTTATGTGTATGAACAAAACAAAACAAAAGCCTGTATTTCATGTTGCTGAAGCAGATTATTAAGGGAAAACATTGTCTTAATCAGGCTTGTCAGCCATTAAATCCAAACTAGGATTCTCTTATTCAATCTTTACTACTTCTTGCTTTTGGTCTGGGACTGAATTTCACGTGAACTCCCCATAAATATTTTAATGTCTGTGTAATTATCCTTTAAATGGATGGCAGTGTTTTAGCCAGCTGGTATACACAATTCATTACTCCCAATTTGTGTCACCTTTTGTCTTGAAGAAAGCTCCTTTTTGATTCTTATGTGTTTTTCCTCTTTCTTCTCCTTGATCCCTGCAACTTTTAATAATAGCTGTCAAAAAAAAAAAAAAGAAAAAACAACCTTTTCTGTTGAAACAGCCTGTTAGTGTGTGCATCTAGGTATTAATTAATGGCAAGAATCCCCTCTGTTCTCTCAGGTATTTTTGTAACCCATGCTGTGAGCACAACTTTTCTATTAAAATGACCTTCTTTTGTCACTGGTTTCAAGACTGAGGAGCACAATGGGTGTGTGGCACTAGAAAGACCTGCTTAAAGGCAAGTTTTATTCTGCATTGTTTCACAGATTGAATCTTCACTGAGGTGCATCCCTTAGTTTTTAATACAGGGGATCACAACTTCATCCTGCATTCCTTAGATGGGGTGCATCATCCAAATCTAACATGGCAGTTTGGGGTTAACTGTTGGACTCGAGCTTAGAGAGGTGTTTGCCATCCTTAACTATTCTGTGATTTCCTCAGAGCTCATGAAACTCTAGAAGATTCTTCCCCAAACAGTACAAACAGTGGATCACAGCATAGTTTCACAGGTTGGGTCTTTACACTTCTCTCCCACATACAAGATCATTACAAAAACAAAGTTTTCATTCCTGTGCTTGCTCTTGGAAGATAAAGAAGAAGAAAAAAAAGACTGTTCACTTTATACTGGAGAGGTAATATGCATCATGGCACTACTTTAAGATGAGATACTTCCTACCCATTTCACACTTTAGAAATAATTACTTAACACAGTGCAGCCCATTTTGTTCACAGTAACTTTTTCTCAGTAATTTCCTTGGTGGTTCTGCAGTGAAAAGCATCATGCAGTGTGGAAGGCAGCAGAGCTTCCCCTGCCGAGCTTTAGTTTGTTTTTTTTCTTTAAATTTCTTTAGGCCTTTGATCATCCTGGAATTGACTCCCCCTTAACACTAATTGCCATACTAAAGGAAACCTCACTAAAATGTAGTCTATTAGAAACTCTGACTGAGAATTGGAAGTAGAGTCTAGTTGTGGATTCAGCTGTTCTCTTCCTGGTGTTCATCATGACCAAGGGCAACAAGCAGAGGCTCCACAAGTGTTCCTGTTTTAGTGAAATCATTGATTTTTATAGGAAACATTTATTGAATTATAATTTTGTAGATAATGCCAATGGAATTACAGGTTATGGCATACAAGAATAAAGTAATAAACAGAACATGGGCAATGCTACATTGCATTACTACTGAAATTGCTACTAAAGTCACTGAAGGGCCAAACTAGTGAAATATTACAATAATATTATTGAAAATACTAAATATATATTATATAGAATAATATATTAATATTTAATGATATATTATAATAATATATAAATAATATCCAATATATTATAATATATAATAATATATTAAATATATATTAGATATAGGTTTTATATGTGACATCAAATTTTTTCAGGAGAGAGAGAAGCAAAGCAGATGTAGAGGTCAGGCAGCACTTCTAGCACTTACAATTAGTTTCTATAAGCATTTGTCATTAAAAGGGGTTATAAATAGCTGCAGATGTCTGTGGATAACTTTTGGTACTACATGATTCGTACTGAGACCTGCAGACTACCGTGTTTGTGTCTATCCAAACCATTCCTCAGGGAAAAATCTCCTCCAGTGAATAACTCAGAGCAGCTCCAGGTCAGGAGTTCACCTCCAAAGCCAATGCTGATTGATAAAGGAAGGCATATCCAGGATACCTTAGGCATTTAGACTCTGTAAACTTTCAAACCTTTTAAAAATGTGCACACATGTCTCATTGGACGAATTTTCAGAAGCATCCAGATAACTTAGCAGGATATAAATAACTTTGGAGCTGAGAAACCAAATCCAAGCCCATTTTAATGTTCCCTGGATGGCTGCTCTTCCTTTGGCACCTTTGAGGTCTCCTCCAGTCTCATTTATGAACATCAGAATGAAGGTGGTGCCAATTAGCATCTGTTTCAAATTTATTTCAGGTCTTGCACTGGAACCACAGGTTTCAGTCTGCTGTGATTTCATTTAACATTCTTTAACATTTTTACACCTCATTTCCTACAAGAAGCCTTTGTGGCAATCTACCAAAAGAACTAACTTGCTTTTAACCCCTTTTGTAATATTTTTGGGGTTTTAGTATTGTCAAAAGATAAAGGTGTAGCAAGGGACTATAAAGAAAATAGGATTAACTTTTTATTATTATTTTAAAAGGCAAAGTGTGCAGTGGTTTTACATGTTGCATATTCATACTCTTCCCTCCATTCCCATTAGCTGGGAGTTGGCCTCCAGTGGCACTTACCTTAGGAATTTCAATGCCATCATTACCAAGAATTAACTTGGCATATTGCACATTCACAGTAATAACTCTTTGGGGAGGCATTTCTGGGCCTGTGCAGGGCTATTCCTTCAACTGTCCTGCGGACCAGGCAGGGGTGGTCACATTAAGTACTGTCTCATGAATATAGAAGGTAAAGGGCCAAATCCAATGAAAGACCTCGGAGTTTCTGAGCTTGGAATAAGAACATGAGCACTTGAAATGAAGTCTTTATCTCAGGGGTACCTGGAGCTGGGCTATGCATTGTGGCCACTGAAAAAAATGAAGTCATCTCATTCCAGGAGATTCACTGTGCTGAGGAAAGTCCATGCCCCCATCCCCTTTGGATCTTAAGAAGCAAGTTAGGGCTGGAAGGAGAAGGCTTTTTCCAGCATGTGCTGTATCCTGAAGATGTGTATTGATCATTATCTTTTGAAAAAAAACCCAAACCAACAACTTAAGTGACGTTCTAAATCACATAGAGATATTCTACCTCCTATGTTTTTATTTTAATACCTGAGTTTCATATAGGGCTTTAGGCTGGTTTCCTGTTGTGGGGATTCACAATTCCTAATTTCCTTTATGCCTCTATGCTGGGTACATTTTTACCTACTCTACTGAAAGTGAGCTGGGGTGCAGATGGGATGAGAGGGTCAGGGAGCCTCCAGGCACCAGTGCCCACCCCAGCATATCCCACCTGGAGACTCCAGGCAGGGTGTTGGAGGCAGGTTTGCTTTAGTTTGTCCTTTTGAATCGCCCAGACTTGCACCCCTACCTGAAGGGGGGGAAGGACCAGTCCCTTCCCTTCCTTGCTCCCATTTCACCCACTTAATCCAAGTCATCTTCTTGATGATTTCAAAAACAAATCTTTTATTCAATGGAAATTTGTAGTGTCCATACAAAACGAATGTTCCAATCATTGAGTGGAAATAATGGTAAAACTCCTGCTGACTTGAGAGGGAGCAGAGAGGCTTTGTAAGTGCACCAGTTATCATTTCAGTAAAGGTCTTTATGCATTTAATTTTATTCTAATAACAGAACAAAAGCCAAAATAATTTCTGATATCTACAAGAAGAAATAAGGACTCTAATCAGTCTGTAGAAATAAAGCATTATTTTATGCCTAATTAGTTTGTAACAGCATTTCGAAAGGGGGTTTTGGGTTTTTTTCCCTGTAAAAAAGACTGTTGATGAAAATGTCACAGAGTTATTTTCAACAGGCTTTTGCTCAGATATCCCACATGGACATTCTGTTATTTTGTGCTGGCTTTTACATTAATGCCCTGTAATTGTGTTCCACTTCCTCTGATTAAACTGACAAGTAATTTGAATGGGTATCGCTTAGCACATTGATCTGAGGCAGTGACAGGAATAGACCATGGCTTTGCTCTGTAAAAACAGACAGAGCTGCTCCTTTGCTCCTGCATTCTTTTGGAAGTCTGGTTGAGTCTGAAAAGTTCTTTTATTTTGTATTTTATTTTGTTTTATTTCATCCCTGTTGCCTCGTGGTTATGATGTCCTACAAAGGAACATGTGGATACAAAGAAGCCTGTGCTCAAAGTGAAAGATTAATTGCCATAACGAGGACTGAGTTATTTTCTTTCCCAGGCTTTGCTCTGCCTCCAGTCACTCAAAACAGGAGTTAAATTATCACTCGTGTCCAATTAAACCTCACACTCATTGTCTGCTTGCAGGTGGGGTGGAGATGTGTCAGGGTGGAACTCCTGGTTTCCAGACACTTGTCACTGCCCTCAGACAGTTTGACACATCCACTGATGCTGTGTAGGCTGCACAGTAGTTGGGTGTCAGCACTGGAAAGCAGCAGTGGTTTCAAATATTAATTTCAAATATTTTTTCAGTGTAGACTGTAATAAAAGCATTCAGAACAGGTTAGAAGGCAAAGAGAACACACACACACACAAAATCCCACCCCTCCTGGGTGACCTGGAGGGAACTGGCAAGTTAAGTGAAAAGAAAGTAGCAATTAATTGGAAAAAGCATTTAATTCTCTATTATAGGTACAAATATTGAGTTGGCAATGAGTTTCAGCTGCCTACATTGATGACCACATCCTAGATTGTACGTAGACAAGACCTGTTTCCTTGTGGATCATCCAAGGAATATAAGCATGATGCAATTAAAAAGGAAGAAATGCAGATGTAATAGTCAATACACATCTCATATAGCGATACATTACATAGTGACAGATGCAACCAACTGCTTGAAATCCTCTTTTTCAGTGATATTTGATAATCAAACCACTCTAAGGGCCCACAAAAACCAGTTCTGTGCCTCCCAGACACAGACAGGTGAGTTTTGGGGGGGATTGAACTCTGAGGCTCTGTAATACCTTTGTGCCATTAACAGTAATTCTGCATCTGATTAGAATGGCATAGGTGGAGATTAAAAATGTTCTTCAAAATGTTCATTATTCCTGCAGATTTTGTGAATGCTGTGATGAACTTCCAAGGGTCACTTCATTTGTCAGAGATGCTTATTTCCTCAAAAAGCTTCTTTGCTAAAAGAAATGCTTTAAGGTCCACACTGTGGAAGCCAACATTGTAGTCAAATGTTGTCATCAAATGGAGCCTTTTTCTTAAATATATAAACAAACAAAAAAGTCTTTGCTTGTAACCAAACAACATTACGTGGTTCTCCTATTCCTCTAAGAGAGAGAGAGCTGAAAAAGACTAAATGGATGTTTTCAAGGGATGCTGAGGGGTCTCAGGAAGTCCTGCATTAATTCAGCAATTAATACTCATCCCTGTGACTCATAATACAACCTTTAGTCTAAAACCAGCCAGGAGCAGATTGGCTACAAGTGATTTCTAGTGAATAAGACCTAAAACTGACATTGATATCACTTCCATTTAAAGTTCTGAGAAGTATTTCCACTAATCTGTAACAAAGACATAACAAAGATTTAGTTAACATGAGTTTGGGTCCCTGAAGTGGTTTTGGTTACATGTTGTAAAACATTCTGTCCTTCTCTTCCCCTCTTTAGTTGCCTTGCATTGTGTCAGCTTCTTAGCTGATATAATATGAACAGAATACATGCTATAAGGTTTTATTTATAACTATTTCATGACTTAGAAACAATGTTATGCATATAATAATAGATTAGACTTTTCTCAAGAACTCATATTAAAGTGGGCAGATTTTAAAATTTTCTATTTGCATTGTCTTTCACTGCAAGCTTCCATATCGGAAGGGAGATTAAAAATGTGTCCTATCTCCTTTTCCTCCACTTATTTTAGATCAAGAGAAGGCATCCAGGAGCCATTTAAAAGCAGATTGCAATTTACAGCTGGAAAGCAGCTGGTGGTTAAATGAGGAGTTTGTAGTGGACCCTTTGCAAGTAGAAGCCTGTAAAGAAATTAGAATAATTTTGAATTCTGGAGTAAACATTTCTGACCTTCTAAATGGAAGCATCTGCAGGATTTTATTCAAATGATGAGTGGGGAGATTCTCAGCTGGTGTAAATTAGTGTGGCTTCAGTGAAGCTGATGTTTTTATAACAGTTGACATCATGCACATTTCTTTCCTCAGAAATTCTATTTTTTTATATGCATTTAAGTGTAACAGCATCAATTTTCTGTACTGATATCTTCTGAATAGAAATATGCAGTTTCTTCTATGAAAACCCTGAAGTTTTCCTCTGAGTAAGCACTGCAAGGGAGAAGATGCTATTTAATTACAAGCAATATTCTGCCAGATTTAAATTTTAAGACATATAGTTACAAAGTCAGCCCCTCAAAGAGAAAGGAGTGAGGGGAATCTTCCCAGGCATCAGCTCCCAAGGGCGTTAGGACAGAGCCTGGATGAGGAGCAGCCTTGCATGCTCACACCTCTATCACTGC
Organism: Sakesphorus luctuosus; assembly: GCA_013396695.1. Lineage (NCBI taxonomy): Eukaryota > Metazoa > Chordata > Aves > Passeriformes > Thamnophilidae > Sakesphorus > Sakesphorus luctuosus. The sequence continues at coordinate 618,983 of VWZD01008230.1, forward strand.
ATTCTCAGGGATAGACATCCCATTGCACACACACTGCCAGGGGTGTCATGAGGACATATCAGCAAAGCTGTCTCAGGTTATTAGTTGGGCTCTTCCAGTGCCTTTCCTTGTTGTCCCCTTATCAGCAAACCTCAGTTCCAAATGAGGCCCATGTTGGTTATGTCTGTACCTGAGAAAGCTCAGGTTAGACAAATGCAGCTGTAACTGGAGGGGTTTTTTTTTGTTTTCTGCATTATGTCATGGTGTTTCTGTGACCCAGCACCCTCAGCCTTTCCTCCCATTGGTCAGGCATCACAGCAAACTCCATCAGGGTTCCCTTGATCTCATCAGCCAGGTCACGTTTGAGGGTATTGAACGATGTTGAGCCCAATATTGATCTCTGAGGGACCCCACGTGTGACAAGCTGCTGGTTTGAGAAGAACCTGAGACTGTTAAGATCCAGTGCTGAGTCAAAATTATGAAGTGTGTTTCTTTTAGACAGTGGGGAGAAAGTAAATTATTTTCAAGATCTCAAAATATCACATCCTGGAAGAACTGGAATGTCATTTGTGGAAGCTTGTAAAAAAAGCACCGTTATGATGCTGTATTTTTAAGTTCTCTGGAAGAAAATCATCCAAATAGACATCATTTGTCCAAGACACATCTCTAGCCTGATCCTTAGGAGGGCTGGACAGTCTTTGTAGTTATTAAGTAGGCAGTTTATCTCATTTAACTTAGTTTTTTTAAAGAATTATTCATCAAGTACTGCAAGATCACCTCCATTGTCGGTGGAGAGGAGCAATCCCATGTGGTGATATGCATTCCATATTAAAATAAATATGCAAGACAGATGGGTGCTCTAAAAATGCCTGTCACTATATATTCAGTATAGAAGGAGCTAAAATAACTAGATTTGATTCAGTATTTCTAGCTGGTAAAATTAAATGGGATGGTCCTTCCCTGAAAACTATCACTGCTTTCTGTGCTTCATTATAATCTGAATTTAATTAAATGACACAACTCTAAAGTGATCACAGGATATTCTTCCTTGGGGAAGAATTTCTAATAGCTTCATGGCTCCCCCCCCTTCCAAAAAACCCCCAACCAATGCACGTGTTTTGCCTAATGAAAATCAATGAGACTTGGAAGGCACACTTGCCTTGTCACTTAGCAAAGTCCCACCAGTTGCCTTTGCAGAATTTTTGGTGGCTCAGTATGCTGTAAAATCCAGTCTTGGCCTGTAGCTAGAAAAGCAGGACTATGTCCTCACCACAGCGGTCTTGGAAACTCCAGTTCAAAAATACACAGAAATGCAGAAGTATTCAATTTATCATCTACAACTGAAAAAAAAAAGATACCAAAACCCAACAAATTGCTGCCTTCATTCTTGACAGTGAAAAAGTTCTCCATTTTAGGCAACTTCTAATATCATTATAAATATGAATTCTTCACACAGTTCCTTTTTGGGGGGGAATCTTAGATACCAGTACATGATTGTGGGTAAATATCAAGTAATGGTAGCAGCTACCACTTGGGAACAAGTATGACCAAGCCCTAATCCTAACTGGTGTTTCAAATCAAACTGCTGTCACTGCTAATGTGTCTGAAAATCCTTGGTTATTGCCAGAAGACAAGGAGGGGTTACAACAGTGAGTTATGCAAAGCAAGAGGAATAAATAACCACAAACAGTGGCAGGAAAATACTCCCCTAGACACGTTTTCCCACTTTGAAAAAGACAAAAGAAGAAACTGTACATGGCTGATGTTGAGCAAACCATTTAATTGACCAATTCACCACTTGAAGGCATTCAGATATTGTGGGGATGTGGCCTGCAAAAAAATCATACATAAAATATGACAAGAAAACCTTCCTCAACCCTTAATGGATATAGTTTTCATTATTTCTTTATTTTATTACATACTTAGTCTTAATTATGTACAGTTCTAGATAAAAGTTGCTTGGATCCAGGCCAAGGGTAAGATTTATACACCTCAGGTACTGATACCATGTCCAGCTCATGTCTCCTTTTGGTTTTATTGACTTTATTTTCTCTCTGCCATTGCAAGGATGTGGCTTCCCAAGCTTTCAGTTGTGGTCCTTTATGCTACACCAGGACCAAATTCACTGGTCACCAGGTGATTAAAAACTGCTGAAAGCAATTGTTTTATTCGAGGAGAACTTACTGTATCAGTCACCTCTGGGCAGATTGTTTAGTGACTGGCATTCTAGAGCTGTAATTGAGTGTTTTGCTCCAAAGCAGCCACATACTGGACATGCTGGGATGTCTCTGCATCCAAAGCAGTGTGGGCAGCAGGGCAGGGGGATATTCTGCCCCTTGCTCAGGTGAGCCCCACCTGCAGAGCTGCCTCCAGCTCCGGGGTCCGCAGCACAGGAAAGACACTGACTTTTTTACTCCCTTTATGCAAAATTACTTTATTTATTTATTTATTTATTATTAAGAGGAAAAGGGAACGGGCAAATTTTCATGGCACAGGAGGTGTTTGTCCAGCACAATTGAAGCTGGAAAACAGGTGATTGCAAACCTCCAGTGCAGTTATTTTGAATAAATTCTAACCCCAAAATAATTAATAAGAATAAACATAGGATAAAATCCCTGAGCTGAGTAAAACAGTAATTCATGTTCATACCATGCTCCCAAGAGGCTTCTTGCCATTCTATTTTTCCTTAAATTAATTTACTTTAAGATGTCTTCTTTAGCTCATCCACAGGAAGCACACAGATTTTGTGGAACTTGTTTTCCTGACCCATCTCCCTGGTAAACAGCTAGGATTTCCAACTTCCAGTGACATTTAGTTTCTACTTACTTCTAGAATATATACTTTAGCCTTTTCCCAACCCAAAATTAATCGTCTTCTGTCAGAAGGGGACTATGTATTGGTATGTTTAAACCCAGATTTCTGCTTAAAGGCACTGATGCAGCCTCTGTCTGTTGTTCAAAATGTTCTTCCTCTCACTACTAAGCTTCTCTTCATCACTTTTAAAAGGGCTATTGAACGTGGGCATAGTTTTAAAAGAGTGATGTTGTTCAATATTTAAAATAAACTATTAGGACAGATATATTTTTGAGCAGCAATTTATGCCTTAATAAAACATTGTGGTATTGAAGTTCTGAATAAACTGTAAATGATGGAATCCTCTACCCATGGGATGATGAAAATATAAGAATATATCAAGATTTGGTAGCTTTTGGATCAATAGATAATCTTTCCACCTGTCTCCTGGAGGCTAAATTACTGGAAGCAGCAGTGAGAGTGTCCTGGACATGAACACTTACTGTGTTGGGAGTGTTGCCGTGAATGCCCTCTCCCTCCCACAAAGCAGGACTCCGAGCCAGGTTGATATGGGGTAAGGTAAAAAGTAAAGGTCCTTTAATAACAGGCTAAGTGCCCACAGGAATACATGATGACATGCATGTGTCTAAGCTTTGATTTCCATAGCTTTTATAATATGATTCCTCCAATCACTACAGTCCACATGTCCAGTTCCACCTCTGTCCCCTTCCAGTTCCCACCCCCTTTTGAATTGGGTCTGGGGTCGCTGGGACCCTCCATCTTCCTCTTCCTCCTCTTCTTCGGCACATAAAGTTCTTTGGACGTCCTCCAGGGCTTCGGGTCACTCTGCTCTGTGTTTATGTTAGCCTCTAATCTGGCACCTTGAGAGAGAGAGACTAAATAGCTGGCAAAACTTAGCAGCCTGTTCTTGGAGCAGGGGTTAGAGATAGGGAGGATAGGGAGGATTTTATACTGTAAGCTTCTAAATGTTAACTCACTACAAACTACTACAGACTACTGTGTTTCTAATGTGTTTCTAAAATCTACAAAATGTGAAAAATCAAAAACTAAAAACCCCTCGGCATCAGGAGATTCAGCTTTCCCAGGTATTTTGGCTTATATCTAAAACAGCAGAGAAAGCAGAGGAAGTTGTAAAAACAGTGGTTCCAAAACTTCTTACCTAGTTTTAGACTATTGTTATAATTGCTGTTGTTGATGGTGATGTTATTGTTAAATTGAAACACTGAGCTTCTAAATGATGCACTTTAAAGGAAAAGGGTAACAACACTCTAACATCACTCATTTAGTTGTCCCACATGTTGGGGTTTTGTCTGTGACCTTCTATTCTAGGTCTGTAGTTGCTGCACTTTTTTTTGTTTCTTGTCACTCCATCCCCTTGTTTTATAGGTCACTATTGCCAGCCTTGTTCAACTGGCATTGATTATATTTTTTTTTTAAATAACATGCTCAAAATAGTGGATTTGCATTTTTACACAACTTTAAGTGATCCCTCCTAACTTTTCACTACAGGGATATTTGTTACAAAAGCATCTATCTTTAAAGTGATAATTTTGGAAGTAGCAATTTTATTTGCTTCATGTGCTGAAATTTAAGCTCTGTGATTTCCATGTTGGTGGTATCTGGAATTATTCAGAACAAGCAACACAGTTCCAGCCTGGAGCATCTTCTGAGTTTGACCATATCTTCTCCCGAATGCCCTGTGTCTTTGGGCTGATTGGCCTGGCCTTGTCTTGATTCTGTGACACTCTTGGTTAGAAAAGAACATCCTGTTGTCTTATGCTGATCAAAACAGTTCTGTAGTGAGAAAATCACAGGATATAAATGTCCTCAATAGTTGTGATAAATATTTGGGGAGTTTTATATTTTACTTGAACAGTATAAACAGTGAACAGCCCATGAAAAGAAGGAAAGGAGGGAGAAGCAAAAAGGTCTTTTTTTTAAGAGGAAAACAGTGCCATATCCTAGCAGAGATCATTCTAGCAGATGCTGAAATTTCTTACCATCCTTAAGTACTTTTTATTATTAATTTATTATTTTCCTAACTAAATGAAGTTCCAGTTACAACTAAGTGCTTACCTTAATATTATACAGTTTTAACTGTGAATTTGCTTAATATAAAGAGGAGGATGATTGTATTGAGAATCACAGACTATCCTGAGCTGGAAGGGACCCACAAGGATTATCAAGTCCAACTCTTAAGTCAATGGCCCACACAGGGGATTGAACCCATGACCTGGGCATTATTACAGCCAAGTTTTAACCAAGTGAGCTGATCTCCAGGCTCTATCCTTGCTTTAGTCTTCAAGTAATATTGTTGACACTGGTTGCAACTGTAGGCGTTTTCTAGAGCAACAGGACAATCCATACCTGTATTTCTTCGACTTGGCGGGGATGGATGTATTGAAAAGCTACACAGCTCCTCATGCCAGGTGGCAAATGAGGCTTTAAAATCATCTTCAGGGAGCTGCATCTTATGTTATGGGATCTGGGAGAGGGACTGCAGCCTTGGGGAGGGATGCAGTGCATGAGCCACTTCTGGCCTGGGGCCCTCTGCAGCCAGCACAGCCCCTGCTCAGGATCCCATGGGAATTAGCTCATCCAGAGCAACTGAGGATACATGAAACAGGCAGGGAAGAGCTCTGAGGAAATCGGAATGGAAGTGACAGAGACTGAGAAAATTGTTTGCAAACATCTCGAGTACAAGCTGTATGCAAATGCTGTTAATGGTCACAAGAAATCAGGGACTTGATTCATATATTCTCTTCAAGCAAAGTTCTCCTCATCACACCATGAATAGATGACATTCTGTCCATAGGGACTCTGAATACAGATATTTTGACATTCAAGGACTTCTGTGCATTTCTCCTCCTTCTCTTTTTAACCAAATGCCAGCAGCGATTTTTGCTTCCTTTTTAGCCCAGAGTATCTTTCTTCTCTTTGTGGAAAAAGATTAACAGAGAAATGGCAAAAGCCTCAATACTAAACTTTAACATTTTTTTCAGGAAACCACTAAATTTCCTTCTATCCTTTCTAGGAACGAAGGCCAAAAAATTATCACACAGCAACAATAATATAAGAGTATTTAAGGACTTAAATAAATAAACTTTAATAAACTTATATTTTCAGCACAGAGCAGATGGTGTTTGACAGACCTCCCTGAAGCTATGTAGCATCACATGCCATGCTAGTTATTTTTTAATAGTGTGATTTACTAAACAAATTTCTCCTTCTTTGAAATCATGTGGTGAAGAAGAGGTTTTGTATACAAATTAAAAGGCAGTAGCCATTTCATAAGTAGCAGGTGAAGGACATCTAAAATTTGTGGATAAGTAAAAATTGTACAGGATGTGAGACTAACATCCATATTTGTATGTGTTGATGAAATATTACCATTGAGAGCTCAGTTTCATCTGTGTCCACTTGGTTTGGGTGCCTGTTGTCCATCATAGGCTGGTTCATCCCATTTAGCATCTCAGTGGGCACGATTTGGGCAGTTGCACAGAGCAATTGGAAGGGGCTTTTTTCTGGTTTGGATGGAGAAGGAACTGGCCAGATGGATATTGGCAGTTTGTGCTGGGTGGCCTGAGGGTCACAGAAGGGTTCCCAGTTGGTTTGTGTTTCACAGTAGATGTGCCCTGAGGGCCACTGTCCATGTGAACACTATTTATTTAAAACTAGACTCAAAAAGTTACAGGATAGATTGGAAGATAGGCTTAGGAGAGGTTCTAGATGGAGGCTACCATGGGACTGCTCTCAGTGAGGATTCCTTCCTGTGAGCAGCACAAAACACCCAGTTTAGGAACCAGAATTACAAACTTTAGGGTCGACCTCCAAATTGGTACTTTTTGCCAATGACCAGGAGCCTTTTCTCCTGATGGTGCAGTTCATCAAATGCTTAATTTATTCAGTGTCACTCTATTCCATAGCTGCTAGCCTGGAAGAAGGCCCAAGTTCCTGTTCAAGGACAACTTTTTGACCCCCTAAAATGGGTGCCTAGCATTAATTGTTGGTGGTGAACACAAAATAAATCTGCCCTGCATGAGATCGGTGAAGAACTAGTTGTTTTGTTTGAGAGCTGTAAAATACCATCCCTATATTAAGTGTCAGGGTGTTTGCTCTTTGATTGTTTACACTGTGTTAATATTCACAGCAATTTTCCCCAGTTTAGCAAATTATTCCCTGATTTTATTGAAAAAAAAAATACAACAAACAAAGGTTATCTTAGCCTAGAAAAAAAAAGTCTTCACGTGTTTTCTGTGGTTATGAATCTTCCTAAGTCAGGACATTAAAGCTTAAACAATGAGAAGGAAGAGAAGAATTTAAACAATATTAAAGAAATTGAATTATTTGACTGGGAAAATAAAGCATCCCTGGAAAGTAATGTCACCAAGGAAACTTGGTTCAGCAAGTGCACAGAGCACATCTGGAGTAATTTTCTTCTTTTAAGTTTTCTTAGAATAAAGCTTTGTAGTCTTAAGTAACTAAACCTGCTGGGACTGGCTCATGTGGCAGTCCCTGCTGAACCATTCGAGCAGCTAGGAGAGGCTTCCTATACCAAACTTCTCTGCCTCAGCTTTCTTGTGAAATTCCAGCTTGAAAAGCAAGCTTTGATTGTGTGCACATATGACAGCTGCTGTCTTGAACAAAATACCAGGGACTGAATTGAGGACATCTAAAACTAAAAGCCTGTGCTGACACTGCTTAGGCTAAAGAGATGTAGTTCTTCAGCTGGGGACCAGAAGAACTCAGTCAAAGGATGAACACAAGAAAAGGGAGATAAAAATACCAGCGGGTGACACAGATGCCTCCTCTTGTGTGATAGCAAATGCTTTCTCTCTCTGTTTTCTGGTGTCAATTTGTATGATTAACTCCAGAATTTGTAATGGATTCTTTTTAGAAAGCTAAGAGGTAAATTTATGTTTTGTATTAAATTCTGGTGGCACTTGATATTGTCGTGTTTGAATTTGTAAAGGAAAAAAGGGGATGGGTTTTTGCAGATTTCTAAAGGATCATAAAAGTTTTGGCCTCATGTCATAATTAGAATTAGAGGCAACAACAGAAAGCAGGCGTTCTCTGGAATGAAAGCTTCAAGCAAAGGCTGGAACAGAGGCCACTTGCCAATGCAGAGCTGATAACCAGGCAGGCCATGTGAGAGACCACTATTGAAAGGGTATGTTTAATCCCCATCCCACCCCAAAAGTGACTTCTCAATAGTTCCCAGAAAAGTATGCTATTAGGCTCAGCTGGAGATAGAAAATCACTCTTAATCATATGCAAGGAACAATTCTAAATAGGAGTATTTGAAAACAGCCTTGGGAAGGAAAGAGTACTGCCAGGAAGAATGGGAGATCATTTTGATTCTTGATGAAAAGCTTTCAAACAGAGTTCAATGTGTAAGAGATGTGACAAATCTTTAGAGAAGCAGTTTTCTCTTAAAAGAAAGGTAATACAGCTAACAAAGTCACTTAATGCTTTTTGTGTCATTGAACCTAAAAAGGTATTTTTTCCCCATTGGTTATGAGCCACAAAAAGGGGTTTTTTTCCTCCCTTTTTAATCTGCCTGAAGAGTTTTTCTTTGAGACTACCTACAGGAAAGTGTTTTAAGTGGAATTCTTCTTTATACTACACCTAATGTCTACCAATATGATTCCTGCTATAGGCATAGGGACCATTTTCCTTCTGCCCTCAAGCTGTGTTGGTGCTTATTACCATGTTTAACATTCCCAGTGCCTGGCAGGATGGAGATTAGAAACTCTTAATATTCATTTTATAGTGAAAGGTTTTGCCAGATTTTTGGAGTATTAACTATATAATATATGCACATAATTTAGTGGTGGAAAAGTTGTGAACTCTCTGGTGAGTCACCTTACTCTTTGTTCTTATCACTTCAGGATTGTTTTTAAATAATTTTCTATGCCTCCCTCACATAAACCTGCTAAAAACATTACGTTGGAAACAACAACTTGATGGAAGCAAACAAAAAAATTGCACAGGTTTCCTCTGATAAATCTTTACTATTTTTTTTTTTTAAAGTGTATATTTGTATGAGTATTTTTCTCTAACACTAAAATTTGTGGGTTTTTTAACAGACTGGAAGGAAGGAGAAGGGGGACCCACTCAACATTGCTATTGACAAGATGACCAAGAAAACTCGAGACCTTCGAAGACAGGTAAATTGTGCTTTTTATCATGCTTAGTTTGCCAAGGAAGGCATAAACTTTTCCTCTTAGGACTGGTTGGTCACATGTAGAAGTATAAAGAATTTTTGTCCTTATTTAGATATGACTAAATTGCCCATGCAAGGTAGTAGTATTTCCTGTGACAAAAAAAAAAAAAAAGGAGTGGGATTGTATTCCAAGTGTAACCCCCAATGTCCCAATGTGTGGGAGGGTGGGCAGATTGGCCAGACCTTCCCTGCCTTTGCAGCCCATAAAAACACTGGCATATGTGCTTTTCTGTGTTTATTTGAATGCTCTCCTGAAAATAACAGGAAAGATGAGCAGAATATGGAAAAAAATTGTAAGAGCAGAATATTTTCAAAGAAAACTTCCGAGGTAAATAAAGAGCCTATGAACATACAGAGAGGGCTAATAAACAGGAAGTTGCCCGGGGAGGTGGTGGATTCTCCATCCCTGCAAACATTCAAAAAGGTCCTTTAAAGGTCCCTTCTAACTCCAACTATTCTCTGATTTTATGAATAATTGTAAAACACAGTTTAAGCCTAAAGGTTGTCTTTCTTATATTACATTTCTAATTGTGTTTGGTAATAAGACTGAAAGATTAATTGAAAAAGCTTGAGATGGAAAGGAAAAGAAGGGAGATTTGCAAAAGAAAAGGGATAAATTATCCATAGGTTTCTCTTTACACCTTTCAGTTAAGGCAGGGCAGATTGCCTCTTTTTATCTCTTTTTTTCCTCCTTATGAGATGGTCCCAATTCCACATTATCTGTAATTAATATTATTATTAGCAGTAGTATTAATTAATAATTAATAGAATGATAATGATAATAATAATAACAACAACAATAATAATAATAGTAAATGATCTATCAAAGATTGTCTCTGTGAAAATGATCCCTAATTTAGAAAACTGCAAGACCAAGCAAGGACTTAAATGTGTCTTCAGATGCTTATTTGCAACACGATGGTTTCGGAAAGAGTGGCCCCTGTAGGCATCTTGGAATCAGTGCTGTGCACTGCTCAAGCTCAGTTCATTTCTGCTCTTCCTTAACTCAGCAAATGGGTTTGAAGATCATGTTCTTGGAGCTTATTTTTCCAAATAATGAACCTATTGCAATGGACTTAGAGACAATCTGAATCACTGGCTCTCCTATATAAAGCCTAGAACCACATCTGCTGCTCAGCTAATGACAGAAGAAAGATCTCTGCCGTTGTGACCTCCAGGTTTGTGGGATCCTGGATTCTGCAGTGGAGCTGGTACCATGTGTTGCCTCCCACCTCTGTTCTTACTGCTTCAAGGAAGTAGCAGACTAACACATGAGTTGCTGTTCCGTGTGAGGCTCTCAGCAGTTGCCTGAATTACTCATCTCTAAAGCCAAATTTACTCTGAAACGTGATATAAAAATGGCACCTTTCTTAATACACTGTCTGCTCTCATGTATATTCAGCCCTGTGGAATGCTCGGTCCCAGAAAGGTTTGAACTCTGCATGTGGGTAAAGTGAAGCACATATAAAGTATTTTCCTGCTTGGAAATGAACCTTTGAATATAGTTTCTGATATTTATGAAAGTTTAGCACGTAGGTACAATGTTTATTAAATTGTGGCAGTTGCTAGTAAACTAATCAAGATTAGATCATAATTGTGCTGCGTTTTGCACAAACGTAGAGGGAGAAAGTCTCGGCTTTCCACGATGTGCATTCTGACTATAAATCATGATCTCTCAAAATTATAATCAGTGTTCTGCTTCATCAGATGCATAATCAACAGTACACCTGTGTGTGTCTGCCCTAGCCACTCCCTGCTGAATTTCAGGGTGTGAGGGGGTCACTCAGGGCTTGGTTTAATGACTGGAGAGAGGCTTGAAGGTGAAGGAGAAATGAGCTGTTGGTGAGATCATGGAGTTACTTTATTTCAGTCTTTCTATTTTGAGATAAGTCATTGGAGAGACAACCAGCTTTGAGTACCATGATGCCTTTTGTTCTAATGAATCCCTTTTAAAGCTTACTTTGCAGACTTCTGAAGCTTAATGTTAACAACATAAAACTAGACAATCTACAACATACATTCCAGTGGTGAAGAGGATATATATATATTTCATTTGGTAGTCAAGCTCCCTTGTAAGTCTGCAGTAATCACCCATCTAAGACTGATTTTCCTTTCTCTCCCCAGGTTACTTAGCTCTTTATTTCTGAGATTTGATTTCATTATCCATAGAACATGCAGACATGTGAAATGATTGGGGATGGAATGCACGGTGCTAAAATTCCGCCTCACAATTTTACAGTCACTTCAATATTTCTTATTCTGATGGAGCTACATCTTTTAAACTCATCATTTAAACTCTCCTGGGCATTGGGAAACTATTATGGAGATCTAATTATATATCTTACTATAAACTGCAAGAGGAATATCAACCTAAGTCAGACTGAACAAGTTCTTGGAAGCAGACACGTCTCACCAGCCCACAGCTTAATGTGCCATTCCTTACTTGATTTTCTCAGATGCACAGAATGGTTTGAGTTGGAAGGGACCTTAAAGACGATCTAGTTATAACCTCCCTGCCATGGGCAGGGACACCTTCCACCAGCCCAGGTTGCTCCAAGCCCTGTCCAGGCTGGCCTTGGACACTTGCAGGGATGGGGCAGTCACAGCTTCTTTGCCCAACCTGTGCCAGGGCCTCCCCACTCTCCTAGGGAAGAATTCCTTTCCAATATCTAATCTAACCCTGCCCTTTGTAAGTTTGAAGCCATTCATTTGCCCTGTCCCTCCAGGCCCTTGTCCAAAGTCTCTCTCCAGCTCTCTTGGAGCCCCTTTAGGTACTGGAATGTGCTAGAATATCTCCTGCTCTTCTCCAAGCCGAACAGCCCCAACTTACTCAGCCTTTCATTTTGAACAAGCTGGAAACCACACGGAATTCTGTGTCTGATAATAAGTTTTGCCAATTGGCAGGATCTGGGGTCTTTTTTTCTGCCTGGTATGCAAGTCTGTAGTTAAAAACAACAACAACAACAACAAAACCCAACAACAACAACAACAACAAAACAACAAAAAAAACCAACAAAAAGAAAAAGCAAACCCTAAAAGCTAAACAAAGTTATCCTTCACTGTGTGGCACAGCCAGCCAGCCCAGCAGCAGGCTGCTGGTTGATGCCAGTTATTTTGTTTGTTTGCTTCTTCTCCATAGCAGGAAAAAGAAATACCAGCCCTGTAGTTTAAATGCTGCAGGTAATCCCAAAGCAGCAGGATCTGGAGCATCACAGCTCTGCAGTGACATTGAGAGGCAGACAAGCAGGAAGGGCACACCAAAGAGCTTGGCTGACACACCAACTGGATGCCCAGTGAGGCCAGCATGCTTTGTGGATCTTCTGGAGGGGTGTGAGCAAAGCACCAGCTGTTCTGCTGCCACCACAAGGGGTGCCCCACCTGTCAGTGCCGCTGCCCTGCCCTGCTGCCACCCTCTCTCCTCATTTGTGTGCTGTGCCAGGGCATCAGCTGGGCTTGTTCATAGAATCATAGAATCAGTTGAGTTGGAAGAGACTTCCGAGATGATCAAGTGCAACCCTTAATCCAACCCCACTTTGACTTCTAGATCATGGCACTCAATGCCACGTCCAGTCTCACCTTAAAAACCGCCAGGGTCAGAGAATCCACCCCCTCCCTGGGCAGCCCATTCCAATGCCTGACCACTCTCTCTGTAAAGAACTTCTTCCTGATATCCAACTTAAATTTCCCCTGGCAGAGCTTAAGCCCATGCCTTCTTGTCCTACTGTTGGTTACCTGAGAGAAGAGACCAATCCCCACCTGGCTATGACATCCCCTCAGGTAGTTGTAGAGAGTGATAAGGTCTCCCCTGAGCCTCCTCTTCTCCAGCACAAACACCCCCAGCTCCCTCAGCCTCTCCCCACAGCACTTGTGCTCCACTCCCTTCACCAGCCTCGTTGCTCTTCTCTGGCCCCGCTCCAGCCCCTCAATATCTTTCCTGAACTGAGGGGCCCAGAACTGAACACAACACTCAAGCCCCTTTGAGCCAGTCACCTTCCCCCTGAGGTGTCACAACCAACACCATTCATATTCTCTTGGAGAGCAGGAATCTGTGCTGCTGTTAATACCAACAGAGCAGCCTGGCTGCACTTTTTCCTTTCTGTCCAGTCAAGCCAGACTAAGACTTCCTATGCCTCCAAGTGGAAGGAATTGGACAGAAATAAGGTTTTTACCAGCAGTTCTGTTTGTACTGGAAACGATGCTCTCAAACAGCTGTTAAGGACAATCCCTCCACCTCCTGCAGGCTGAGGTTTATGTTAGCACTGCGCCCTCTTAGAAATCCTGCATGAAATACATACTGCACAGAAAATTCTCACTGTCTTAAAAACTGAAAAATATCAGAAATCACCCAGAAATTGAGTTTTGAAAACAATAGAAATATGAAAAATAGAAGTCTGACAGTGTTGAAGAGTCCAGTGTGGATTTTTTTCAGTGGTTTCAAGTTTTCATTTTGAAACTTAGCAATTTATTTTTAGCTTAGCGTTAATATTTGCACATTAATAAATATTGGAAATTAAACCCACATTTTTACAGCAACCAAGAAAGTTTCCCATTGTTTTGAGGTATTTTAATAATTTTTAATTTTTCAGATTTCATTTGAAAATAGAAAAAAGCAAAAGTTAAAAGTACCGTATTTTTCTTAAAGTTGGTTTTCTGCTTCTCCTTGCAGTTTTAGGAAACAAAACTTTACTAAAAAAATATATTTATAGGGACTCTGAAGTAGAAAGTCCAGAAATAACTGCATTAGCAGGTAAATACTTTTGAATACTTAGACTGATGTCCTGGGCTTTTGCTTTAATAAAATGGATGCTTAATAGAAATTAATCCTATTTTTAGAGACCTGAGTTTGTGTGTGCAGTATAAAAAGGGTATTTTGCCATCTCATTATTGTTTTCTGGCCCTAGCCTGTCCTCAGCCTTTTGGACAGGTACCACAAAAAGCAGAATAACATCACCTTCCTATTAGTAGCTACATGCAGTTAGGATCTAGGATGGTGATTTTCCATATGGAAAGCTGTTCATTATTTCTGGACTCAAAATACGTGTGCTTGTTCTCACAGCTAAAAGAATTCTTCACACCAGTCTCTGAGACAAAACATTCTAATTTAGTGTTTCTTTTTATCCAACAGATGGTTGGATTTGTTGTTCTTAAAGGTCTTTTCCAACCTTAACGATTCTTTGAAAAATGTCCTCTTCTCAGATTGTCTTTTCCAAATGACATCCTACAAACCTTTGAGGAGTACATATTGTGTAGACACAGGACTGAAAAACAAAACCAGCTGGATTAATGAAGTCTTGCTTTCCACAGTATGTTACTGTCTCTGTAGGGTTTCCAGCAAGAATCTCAGGTCCTCCCTTGTGCCCTCTGTGTCTTGCTTTCCACAGTATGTTGCTGTCTCTATAGGGTTTCTAGCAAGAATCTCAGTTCCCGCCCTGTGCCCTCTGATTTTCATGTTTCATTGCATTTTCTCACACCCTTTCTCTCCTCTCTGCTGCTGCCTCATCATCTGTAGCTCACTTGTTACTCCAGGCTGGTCAGTGAAATGCAGGAAGATGTGAGGCTGGTTTTGGCTCCTGCACAACCAGTACTCATGTGGTGGCTGCCCAGCTGGCACCTGTGTTAGAACACTGGCCAGCAAGCTACTGACTTCACAGAACAAATTTCCCTCCACAGGACTCTAATTCAGCTCACTGTTCTACCCAGACAATTTCTCAACAAACCCCAGCTCTTTAGAATCCTTAAGATCTTTTCTCTCTGTCAGATGGTTTTAAAATTGGCCAACATATTAAAATGTATTTGAAAAATTGGGCAGAGTTACTGTCATGAGCCTCATTTCCTCAGAACACCAGTCTAGGAACAAAAGCCTTTATGATCACGATTGTGGTCCTGCTCTTCTCTACTCTGGTACCTGCAACTGCTAATTATGGGTATTGTGTAACCATACCATGCTGCTGTCCATAAAGAAACCCCTCAATATGATTTTTTGGGGGATATTTAACTTGTTCTCCCATGTGACTTTCCAAGAAGGGATTTCAGGTGTGAATGGGGTTTGTCCCTGTTACTGATAATTTAATCTCAGCTAGTTTGTGGACTGAAAGCTGAAAGATAAGAGCTTCCAAGATTCCTGCATTCATTTGGATGAGTTGTCTCCCTCTTTCTAATGAATATTGCTTCAGTTTAGGGTATTGATTCCTTTTCCTCAGTGTCTGCTTTTCCCAATAGCCACTAATAACACCCTGGGAATGGAGACATGGGGTACTCAGATCAGGTCTGGCAATTTAGGCATGAATTGATATTAATAATGGCTGTGCTGTTGTATCTTTCCATCAGCCACCTGCTCAGACTTGTTCAGCCTCATACTTTGCACCAGCCAAATTAAAAAAAAAAAAAAAAGAATTTATATATCCAGATCATATTTGCCCTTTTTATACCTCTAATCAATTCTTTATGTGTCATGTAGTAAGAACATCCTTTGCCATGCCCCTTATGTATATTTGATTGGTCATTCCCATTGCCTGGTGCTAAGCTGTGCTCCTGCAAATACCTTTGTAAGACACTTGGTGGGCTTTGGGCATGATATTCATTGGGGTGTTATCAGCCATATTCTCCAGCATATCTCCTCAATCTACACTTACTATGCTGCTTACCTTTTAGTCATGGAATATCCTGAGGAAGGCACCCACAAGGATAGTCAAATCCTTGATAGTAGTTTCAGTAGCTACATGAGGCTACAAGTTACCTTTCTAAATGTTAAAGTCGATGCGACAAATACCTCCTGTAATCTATTCATGCAAATTTGGTGAAACAAAGATCTGGGGGAGAACAACTTTATCATACTCAGTTTTTATCAACTTCATAGGCCTCTGGAAGTGCTCACACTTTGTTGTCCTGTGTTTAATATGGGTTAAAACAGTTTGAACCAGGAAACAGCCTTCAAAATTTGCTTAGGCTCATTTGTCATATCTTTCTGTTCTGGCTCTTGAGCAGCAGCGTGTCTCCATTTGCTCTTTATGTCAGTCACTTCCACATAGATTAAGTTGTATTGCTGTTTATAAATGCTATTTGCAGTAAAAAAAAGAGAAATGTTTAGCACTTTGAAACCTGCCAAAAATTGACACAGACTCTAGAGAGACTCTCAGAATAAAATCCATGAATATTAACTCATGGAATTAGACTGATGGGACACCTAAAACTGAAAAAAAGTGTTCTGTTGGAACAGATTTTATCTCAGCCAACCCATACAATGTGAAGTGGTTTATGGATTGACACTTATATGATGTTTTCAATCTGTGAGCTTAAATCTCTCTATTCAAGTTTATGCCTAGGTTTCTTCTTTACAGGATGTAAATGCTTTGAAGAAAACACAGGACTTCCTCCAAAAGGGGAGTTCTTATCATCATCTTTTTGCAGCAAAGCTACTGTCTCATAGACAGACCAGATGACTGACAAATGCTGCAGGGAGAGCCAGCAGCACCTAGAAATTAAATCTAGCTGCTCTGAATCATTATTAACTTACTTGATTTTTTTTTTGTTTATTTGTTTATTTTTTTTTCCTTCTGCTGTGTTATTTGAAGACAAGCAAGATTTAGTGTCTAGTTTTAGAAAAATAATCTGAAGCACAGAAAAATAAAGTTGTTTCTGAAGCTGCCTCAGTTTAGGTATTCTGTGTTGTGGCAGCACAACACAGGTGCACAGCATCTGTGTGTTAAGATACAGACCCAAGGGAAGCAGGAATGCTCAGAAAGCAAAAGATCTTCAGAAGAAAACAGTGAACCCAATTCTAATCAAACTTAATCAACATAAGATAACAAATTCTTTTCAGTTTCTCAAAGAAGATGAAGAGTACACCCAAAGAAATAGAAATCTCATCTTTAGGGGCAGGGGGAAGAGGAAAGAGGAGGAAGGAGAGAACTCTGAAAATTCACACCAGCTGATGTCAGTTAAGGAAATTGGGTGGTGATATAAGGGAGTGGTTTTCATTCAGTCTCCTTTACTATCAACAGAGAGAGTTCATCTTTGGAGAGTGAGATGGGGTTTCAAGGATGCATTTTGTACAAACTCATCTTTCTTTGTGTATAGGGAATCACGAGCAAACTGCTTTCTAATTTAGGCACCCTAAAGAGAAGAGCCCAAAGGTAGGTTTGTGGGAATGGTCCTTTGACTTTCAAGCCACTCAGCAGTGCAGCAACCAGGGCATTTCTGGGAGGGCTGGAGAGGCACCTTCTGCTTCTCTTTGCCATAAAAGTAAGTTCTGGTACGCCCTTGGTTGCAGACAAGAGTGGCATTGGGTAAGGTTATAAATCCTGGAGGCAGCTTTTTTTAAATTCAATATCTGTGTAATTTAAGGAGAGTTAAAAACACAGAGAGAGGGGGTCATGGCCCTTTACTGAGCTCACGTAACACTGAGAATTTGTAAGAGAGATGATACAGTGTTTTGAAGATGCAAAACTTCATGCAAGTGTTAAGTAGTAGCAGAATATCCAAGAAGGTTGTAACTTCAAAATTTAGTCTTGCATGAATGTTTACTAAAGATTCAGTTTTTAAAAGCAAAGTTGAAGCAAGGCCACATTTAAATAGATGATCCACAGGACTCTTGCTAAGGTTGTGCCATATTCCCCAAGAGGAGGTGTTGGCTGTTTCCAAGGGGAAGTGCAATGTTATTGGTAATATTGCCCCATCCTGTTGCATGAAAATGCTTCTTGGCAGAATGTTGGCCTTTTTTAAAGGGAGTGTTGCTGTGAATGCTTTCCTCTCCCTACAAAGCAGGACTCTGAGCCAGGTTGATATGGGATAAGGTAAAAAGTAAAGGTCCTTTAATAACAGGCTAAGTGCCCACAGGAATACAAGATGACATGCATGTGTCTAAGCTTTGATTTCTATAGCTTTTATAATATGATTCTTTTAATCACTACAGTCTACATGTCTAGTTCTACCCCTGTCTTCTCTTAGGTTCTACCTTCCTGAATTGGGTCTGGGGGTCTCTGGGACCCTCCGTCTTCTTCTTTTTCTTCGGCACATAAAGGTCTCTTGGATGTCTTCTAGGTCTCTGGGTCACTCTGCTCTATGTTTATGTTAGCTTCTAATCTGGCACTTTGAGAGAGAGACTAAATAACTAGCAAACTTAGCGGCCTGTTCTTGGAGCAGGGATTAGAGATAGGGAGGAATCTTATACAGCCACAAGTCAGTCTGTCTTTGAGCCTAAAGCCACCTGGGGCATCAGCTCTTCCTCATTTGAAACTCGCAATCTTTCCTTGTTGCTTAATATGTTTTGTTTTCACTTGAGGTGACTCCAGTGCTCTTGAATGTGGAAATCTGGGAGCTGTTTCCCAAAAGCAGGCTATCAAATTCTGATAGAGATTTGTTTCTGTGCCAGTGCTATGCGTTTATGACTTGTATTCATTTAATGTGGGGGCACCGCACTGCGTGTGCTTCTGTAGTAGGTTTTTCTAGCAGCTTCTACAAAGGCATCAGGCAGGAGTCCTGTGTCATACTGCCTTAGAAAGCAGAGAACAGCAGTGCTTCACTTGGAAAGTCCTTTACTCTTTCAGCTTCCACTGAATTTATGGCCTTGACACAACAGGGATACCCTGAATGTCACCAGCTTGGACTGAAAGAACTGAGAGCTCCTGGCATGGTGTTCAGTGTTCCACTTTTCATCTTCTCCCATTTTGTGGAATAACTGTTGTATTTACTTTAGGAAAGGACTTTAAGAAACATATCAAAAAATCTGATCTAAAAAATTAGAGGCAGTGAACTATTACTTTTAATTAATAATGGCTTTGGCTGGAATTTCTTTGAGTGCACACATCTTTGTCTCCCTCAAAATGCACTTCTAGGTGTTTATCACTGTGACATTGAGGTTTTTATGGTGCTCTGAAGTGCTTCAGAGGAAATGGAGAGTGCTTTAATACTGCTGATTTACTCTTTCAGGTCTGCAGTAATTTCCTTACTGCCTAATTATAAGGCTCTTTTTAATTTACTCTACACATAATGTTTACTGATGCACATATGGTGCCATATTTCAGGAAACTCTGCCCATATCAGGTGTTTTGGGTAAAGCTGCAGTGTGTAACATTTGCATCAAATGAAGGGATCTTTGATCTGCAGCATAATATTCACGATGAATTATTTTTGTGTGGCAAAAGCCGGAGTGTAGTAACTGTGGCTGCTGCTTTTGCTTTTTGTAATAGGGACTTGATTTTATCCTTTTTTTTTTCCTTTTTTTAAACTGAGTGAAGTTGTGAGCACAGAGGGTTGGCCTTTCAAAGTGGCTTGTGAAGAGTTCTAAGGGTGTTATAATTTAAGCTGGCAAAATGCCAACTGCCTGGTACCCAGTCAAAAGGTCCACTCTCAGAGAAGGAGAGTGAGGGGAAAAAACCAGAAATGAGGCTTTGGACATGGTGAAGTTCTTATATTTATATAGAGAAGTGGAAAGCTTAACACCAACTATGAAATAGCACATAGTGACAGGAAACAACAACAGGCTCACCGAGGTCGCCCCAGCTAACAAGCAGAATTCNAAAACTCAGTGACAGCTATATTGCATTAGAGGAGATTACTGCATGTAGTTTGTGTATTGTTCCTCAAATAATGAGTCTTCATAAAAGCTCACATATTTCAACAAATCTTTGTGCTCACTCCAGGTGAGCCAAGCTCTATAATCACTGCAGAGACAGAAATATGGAGTTTTTAGAACTTTTTATAATAAGACACTGTAAATTTGGAAAATTCTCAACAGAAGTGTATAATGTTGCTACATTAAAAAAAAAAAACAAACAAACTACAAAACAAAACAACCCATCCACAAACCAGACAAAAAAAAAAAACTTGAAAAAGCCCACGAGAAATGTATTTCAAGAAATTTCTGCTGATGATAGTTTTACATAAAGAAGCTTACGCTGTTCTGTATTGTCAGCTAGAGACCCGCCTGTAGTCACATCAGCCAAAGAAACTTACAGCAGCTTGGATTTCTAAAGAGAAAACTGTCAATTTTTGATATTGATTATGAATAATGCTGTAACACGAGGCAGGAAGCACAATAAATCTGGACAAAATCATAGTCCTGTCCCGAAGACTTCCATGATTTTTGTCTTCCTAATGGATTTATGAGCAATGGCAAAGTACACAGAATTTAATTTCCAAATGGGATTTCAGCATTGCATTTATATCTTAATTGGCATTAATTTTGTTCAGTAACATCATTTTTAAGTGTCCTGAACTGTCTTTAATGTTACTTTCTACTTGTAGAAAGCAGCCAGAAATATGAAAATTTTGGTTTCAGGTTTTACTTTGTAGAAATTACTGCAAAGGAGAGGAAAACAATACAAAATAAAAATAAAACAGGAAAAAAGACAGTGAAAAAACCCAAGTCTAAAAGCCAGGCTGTGATTTTGCTGCAGTGAGGACTTATCTGAAAGGCATGGATGATAATTGATAGTATCAGATATCAATCATCCCTGTCCGTGGGGCAGGATCCGTTTGTGCCTTGGAGGGATTCTTGGAAAGGATGATGAGAAATCCATTCTTGCAGAACACGATCAATTTTTAATCTTGTTTCAGCCACTGTCTGGCACTCCAGTGGACAAGTCTACCCAAGAGCTGTTGTCAGCTCTCACTGGGTTAAATCTCCAGGTCTTAGAGGAGCTGATGACAATATTGGGCGTGCCAGCCTGTTCCTGCAGCAGAGCTGGATGGGAATGCAAGTGTGACGTGTAGCTTTCACTCTCCTAAACCTTGAAAGCTTTTTGGATCTGGCTGCTTTAAAGTGAAGTTGTTATGCACCTTTATCATAATGAGGGTAACTTCATTAAGAGTTTTCATAGGCAATTTCCTTCCCATTTTGACCAAATAGCTGTTAAACCTCCCTCAAACAGCTTTTTCCTCAATAATTTTTTTAATTTACTGTATTTATATAAAAAACCCCCATAGAGCTCCAAAGCCACTAGGCTTCATTTAAATCTTTCAAGAGACCCTGAGTCAGTCAGTT
This sequence comes from Sakesphorus luctuosus, assembly GCA_013396695.1. Lineage (NCBI taxonomy): Eukaryota > Metazoa > Chordata > Aves > Passeriformes > Thamnophilidae > Sakesphorus > Sakesphorus luctuosus. The sequence continues at coordinate 639,985 of VWZD01008230.1, forward strand.
CATGAAGCAAAACAATGTGTTGTGGGTCTCCATTTAACCCATGGATATTTAGTTTATAATTTTTGTCCTTCCTCACTAACCTGCCTCTTTCTCAGACCTTGGTTACACCAGACCCTCTAGGCTTGAAGTTTTGTGATGTTTTTGACACTTTACAGTCCTCTTCAGTTTTCAGAGGGTTATTTTTCAAATCCCTAACCCTCTTTTTCTCTACCAGGGTAACCTCCTACAGTCTTTCCCTTCTTTGTTCCCACATGTAATTTCCTGTTCTGTAATTTCACCCTTCCACATTCACCTTGTCACAACTCTACCCTCCCAGCTCATACAGAATGAAAAATTGAATCTCTGTCTTTCACTTCTGAGTTATTTTACTTCAGTGATGCTCTTTGCTGTCTATTCAGTCCCTACTCGTATTTCTGTTTTTCCCACATTTTTGATGGGAATCTCTGTACTGTCCTCTGTTAATGCCCTCTATAAATCTTTATTGCTAGAAATAATAAATATTTAGTATTATCCCAGTACTGCAATCAGAATTTGTTTTTTATTGTTCTATCCAGACATGAAAGACACAGTTCATGCCCTGATAAAATTCATGTGTTTGTGGATATCTTTCCCCCAACCATGTAATTTTTCTCTGCTTTTATGTGACTGCACTAATATTGTTAGAAAGCCTGAGGCTTGCTCTTGCCAAAATCAAGCGTTTTTTAAAAGGTGGCATAAAATATCTATTTCAGGAAAATTGATAAACCACCCACCCCACTCCCTCAAAAACAAACAAACTTAAATCTCTAAATACCTAAGGACTTGGTAACTGGGTTCTTCTCTGCTTTGGGCCATATAACAATTTGAGGAATCCTTTGTAGTGGCCTATGACTAGAAGGAATGTTTTGGTGTGTGTCTCATGCTCTTTCAAATTTCTGGTCCAAACTTGTCACTTCGAGTTGTTTTCTATTAGTAAATTCACCCCCAGTCTTTTCCTGATAATGGGAGTTTCTCTTTAGAGAGAAGAAACCTCACACAGAGGAAAATATAATATAAAGTTCAACCTGAGAATACAGTTAGATTTGGTATTAGGGAAGAAATTCTTCCCTGTGAGGGTGGGCAGGCCCTGGCACAGGTTGGGCAGAGAAGCTGTGGCTGCCCCATCCCTGGGAGTGTCCAAGGCCAGGTTGGATGGGGCTTGGAGCAACTTGGGCTGGTGGGAGGTGTCCCTGCCCATGGCAGGGGGTGGGTCTGGATGATCTTCAAGGCCCCTTCCAACCCAAACCATTTTATAATTCTATGAAGTATTATCCATCTTTATAGCAGCATTTCTTCCCACGTTTTTATCTTAGACTTAAATCTTTGTATTTAATATATTCCAGTAATTTGTAGTTTGAGCGTCCAGGTTTGATGCAAGCTTTAAATTAGATTAATTGTTTTGCTGTTTAACCCATCACAACATAATTGGTGGTGTTACATCCCACATCCCCCATGGTATAATTTTCTGGTCACCTTTTCATGTGACATACATGGCAGAATAGATTGGAACTTTGTCTTTAGCACTGCACTGCAGAAACTTGTAATGGTCACTACCTTATTCTCCAGAACTCAATTTCACAGCACATTGGAAGTGACACACTTTAACTGCAGTGGAGAAGGCTTTATTTTCATCCCTTTCAATTAAATTAATACCTGTTTGGGAGTGCTCTGCAGGTGCAAACTGGAGCTGGGTTGCAATGCACTTTAAATGGAAAATGGTGAATAAGGTGCTTCTTGGTAAACTTTTGTTACAGATACCGCCAGGCTTTATAAAGTTTAACAATCTGTTAAGAATCATTAATGTCCTGCTGTGACTTTACTTTCCAGTGTCAGGATTAGGCATTTAATTCTCTGCTAGACATTAAGCAGCAATGAGACATTCTAGTTCTAAAATTGTTATACAGCCATGGAAAATGTCATTTAGGTGGGCATTTAACCTCTTTGAGCTCAGTTATAGCTGGGAACCGACAATGATAAAGCAGCCCTAAACAGTGCTCAGCAAAGGACATGATGCTGTCAAAACCAGCAACTTGACTGTGCACCATAAACTGACTAAATTGACTGAACTGGAAAGACGTAAAATCTTCCTTGTGCTACACCATTCGTTGCTTTTAAAAATATTTGCAGGTTTTCATTCTGTATTTTTTGTTGTTGTCTAGCCTTTCAAATTTATTATTCTTTTAGCTATGTGTTCATTAATATTTTTCTCTGTGACAAAATTAATTAAGCAAGACCTCAATTTAATGTACTTCCTCCTTTAACAAATGCAGTTTCAAACTACCTACACTGTGACTTCACCTCTAGCTTAAAAATTCAGTGCGAGGGGAGAACCTGAGGCATTGTCTTATGAGTAATAGTTTGTGTCATAATATTTACATCAGAATGCAGCATCAATTAAGGCATTGCAGAGACATTTGCTAATGTAGGTACCTGCACGAGCTCTCGTGCTGGTTTTACACTAAAACATGACGTGCTTTTGCTGCTTGTTTTATGACTGTTTAAATTCAAGGCACAGATTTCTCCCATTCCCTTCTAAGCTGATGTTACTTGTAGGAAGCAGTGAAATCCCTGGATGCACAAGCCATCACTTTGGCTGGACTTTGTTTTGGTATGCAGAGGAACATACAAGATTAGTTTTCCAGTAGTTATTTACCTTGATGAATAGCCCTAATTGGATCAAATAGACTGGTAATGGTGAGCCAATACTTTTAAATGTCTCATCTTGTGAACCATTAATATTACCTTGTCATGTATCCATTTGAGCTGTTGGATGAATGTCTTGCCTTCATACTCCTGTCACATTTAACAAATGATTTTGTCAAGTCATTCTTTATAGGTTGTGGTGAAGGATAGCAAAATTTGTGGTCTCCTGTGTGCATAAAGCCCCTTAACTACACCTTTCAACTTCAATGCAAGGGCGTCCTAAAACTTAGATAACGAATTTCTAAAGAAATTATGATGCCTGTTTACAAGAGGGGACAGAAATATGCTGCTGACATCCATGATTAACACAGTGGAGGGAAATAGAATTCATTAATGCTGTATTTATCAAACCTGTGACAGTGAGAATTCAGATTTTTGTTTTCAGCTGCTGCAGTTATGAACCTCAGAAGGCAACACAGAAGTTGCCATTAGAAGTGAGATCTCGATTTAATTCATTCATTTTGATTCAGATAGAACTCTACTGTATATTTACTGTGTTAAACCCCAAATTGCTGGTTAGCTGATGCTCTTGCTGTCCTTTTTATTGATTTCTGGTATGTGGTTGTAGACTGAAGATATTTAATACTGATGAAAATAAGCTGCTTACTTGAGCATCCTGAGACTTTCTTTAGAATTCCATAGGGCATATTGTTATAGCCAGATCCATAACGTCACATTAACTTTGATTAACAATGGAATTGCTTGTTTATTGAATAGAACCCTTTGGAGCAGATATGTCCTTGTGGAAGGATGCAAACAGAAAATTGTCAGTGTTCATTTAGCATTTCGAGGAAGTTTTTTTCAGTGCAGTGGACTGTAGGTTTTACTGGCACATTTTGAACTTGAGAAGGTGGATTTTCTTACGGATCCTTCACCAAGTGTGAGATGGGAACCACATGGGATTTCCAAAAGCTTTGTGTGTTCCTTTGGAAATGCTACCATTAGGCCTATTTTGGTACAATGGACATAAAAGTCTAGCTATAGGTACACAAGTGAGGCATCTGACATGGGGGCAGAGTTTCCCAGCACACACTGGGAGATGAACATCTGCAGAGAGCCGTTAAGCAAATTTAAGATGTGCCTTCTCTGGCAGTATCTCTCCCTTAATGCTGGCTATATTGAGATGAAGATTATTCATGGACAGGGATCTCAGTGTAGGAATCATAGAATGGATTGGGTTGGAAAAGACCTCCGAGATCATCAAATCCAACCCTGGGTCCANACTGGTTGTCCTGCAGAGGGAAACCCCAAGAATCCTACCAAGAGTCTGACTTTTTTAGTTAGAGGACATATATAGTGATTAGAAATCTATCAGCATAGAGTGCAGGGTGTTATGCTGGTGCACTATTCTATGACTCTTATCATCTTAGAATATATATTTTTTTGCAATGTTTTGATGTGTTTGAAGCAATATTGGTATTTATATTGAGATGAAGATTATTCATGGACAGGGATCTCAGTGTAGGAATCATAGAATGGATTGGGTTGGAAAAGACCTCCGAGATCATCAAATCCAACCCTGGGTCCAACTCCAATCCATTTACTAGATCATGGCACTCAGTGCCACGGCCAATCTGCATTTAAAAATCTCCAGGGATGGTGAATCCACCCCCTCTCTGGGCAGCCCATTCCAATGCCTGAGCACTCTCTCTGCAAAGAAGTTTTTTCTGCTCTCCAACTTCAATTTCCCCTGGCAGAGCTTGAGCCCGTGCCCCCTTGTCCTATTGGAGATGCTGTGGAAACAGACCAAAAGGATGGTCTGAAAGAGCTTTTAATGTAAGAGTAACATAAGAGTCAGCAAGTGGATAGCAGCAGATTGAGGAGAGAATAAAAGAAAAAGTACAAGATGTAAATGTAATAGGTGGTAGCAAACACACACCTGCTTCCTCCTAACTCTGTGCAGGTCTCTGACAGATTCTTCTTTTTGTCTTTCTTCCTGCCCCTGTTTGTATGTGTTACTGACTTAGCTATTCTTGGTCCCTGTAATCATTCTGAAAGTGGAAACAAAATCCCAGGTAGAATCTGATTAGAATTAATTTTTCAGGGGATTTGAGAATTGCTGGTTTTAATACATTGACTGCCGTGGCTGTGATAGAGATAAGAGGAACACCTCATGCAAACATATATATGCTGTTTTGCTTTACTTGTTTTTACTGCACCGCTCAGGGATTGAGTGAAAATATTGCAAGTTAGCTTTGCTCTTATTCAAACAGAGCTGAGAATTGCTGCCATCAAGCAGCAAATGCATCTTGGATGGTGTATTTACAGTGCCTAACAATATACCAGTTTTCAGAGCAATTGGGTGTTTTGATGACATCTTGTCTAGCTAAAGCTTTCTTGTGTAGACTGCAAAATAGAGAAAATGACCTTTCTGGATGTTTCATCCAACTAAAAATGCATGATTTAAGGAGAGTAATGGCTACTCAGGCCTCCAGGCTGAATAGCTCCCAGCTTGTGTTCCAGTCCACAGTTTTTCATTCTTAACAACCAAAAAGCTGGGGAAAGCATACTGAAAATATTTCTGATCCACAATCCTACAGTGCAATTATGCTTCCAGGAAGAATTGTTGAAGATTTCAGTCATCTTTCTGGCTGTCTTTCAAAGTTTAGCAAAGTTTGACACTAATTAGTGGTTATTAATAAGGTAGAGAAGAAGTTAGTGGCATCATTCTTACAGTAATATTGTTTCAAACAGATGTTTTTATGAAGTAACAGGTGTTAAATTTTCAGTAACTTGTAGGATATGGGATTTTTTACCTTTGTAATAAATTTTAATATGTGTTCTAATCCGCCTGGAAAATGCTTAAAAGGGTTTTCTGTTTATACCTTTTGAAAGTATTTGAAATAGTATATGAAGCACAAGGCTTTTGCTACACTAAATATTAATTATTACATAGAATACTATTCAGTGCAGGAATTAGAGAAGGCTTAGAAATATTCAGGCTGATATTTTTAATGGTTGCTTGAAGTTAAGCTCCTTAATCCATATTTGGCTTTTAAGTGAGCTGAACTGTTTCTCCAAGTAGTGTGGAGCTTTCACTTCTCATCAGTTTGCAATGTCTTATGCAGGTAATCACCATCATCCTGCATAGATCCATTCAGTGCAGTAGGATTAGGTGTATGTTAGCACAAATCCCAGGTGAGTTTTGCAGAGCCCAGGCCTTCAAGTGTTTCTTTTTGAGTGCTTGCTGGAAATATTTAACTTGGAGAAAAGAAAGAAAATGTCCCAAACTCCCACACAGTGCTGTGAGATGCGACATGTCGGTGTTTATGAGTATGAATGGCCAATGAATGGTGAGAATGGATAAGGATAATTCTCCTTTATTCACTTCTCTGCTCTCTTTTGTCCCAGCTACGAAAGGCAGTGATGGATCATATATCAGATTCCTTCCTGGAGACCAATGTCCCGTTGCTGGTTCTCATCGAGGCCGCAAAAAGTGGGAATGAGAAAGAAGTGAAGGAGTACGCTCAAGTCTTCCGTGAGCACGCCAACAAATTGGTGGAGGTAAGTGACATTATTGGCACAGCCAGATCTCCATCCTGCCCAAGAAAAATGGTATCCTGGATGAAAAGTTAGAGGTATCATTTCAGAGTTTTGGTCAGCTTTATCCCAGTGGTTTCACAGGAAATGCCTGGATGACTGGCAGAGGAAAGCACATGCTCGGTTTTAGCTCACTAAATGAATTGAGCATGTTAAGAATGGTAGTATTCCAGTATTTTCCCTAAAAACATACACAACAAGAAATAAGTTTCAGTTCAGCTTTGTTAACCATACAGTTGACCTTAAGATCTGTGAAGTAAGAAGCCAAATAGATGCCTTACAGTGCTAGTTCTGGTCCTGGCCAAAGACTGCACTGGATTTAATAGCCTGTCGGTCTGAACTAAAACAGGGCAAATTGCATATAGAGATGTCATAGCCTTGAGGACAAATATAGTCTTCAAATGTCTGTGTACCATATATAAATATTTTTATATATTTATAGCATCTTCTCTTTCTGAAGACACGTACTGTGTAAAGTAACCAGTAGTAATTTCTAGTCTTCTGAAATTGCTTTCTTCTACCATGACGACTATAAAATGTAATGACTGAAACCTTGGATCCTCCGTGAATTGTCCTTTATTAAAATTATGTTAATATTCATCTCTGTTTGCCCTTTAACCTGTCAAGAAACATGAAAAGATGCTTGCATTGCTTTAAGACAAATACAGCTCAGTAATTTGCTTGATATTGGGCGGCATTATTGAATTTTCTGTACTAGCATTAGTTTGAAGACAGTGCAACACACTTTCTAGTGACAACATGTGTTCTTTAGCAAAGGGAAATGCTGTTAGGGAACTACTGATTTGACAAGTATTGAACTATACCTTTGAATGGCTTCTGTTCTTAAAACAGGCCTCCTAATTCTGTGGTGCCTGAGGTGAAGCAAAGAGTAAGGGCTTTTTAGTTACTGTTGGCTGAAGCTTTGTGACTGCCTCCTCCTGACTGGAGCTGTGGCAAGGAAAGAGCCAATAGGATACAGAAAAACAAAACAAAAAAACAAACAAATTGAAAATCCTTCCACAGTATTCATATTAATATTTAGTGTCAGAGGTCTAGTCTTATATACAATGAACATTCGGGGTAAATGTTGTAGCAGTCACTTCCTCCTCTGATTTCCAACAGTCTAATAGCATTATTAAAAAGTTAAAAATAACAAAGTAGATATTTTTTAATAATATCATGAGGTAATGGCATAAAGGGAGGAACAACAACTTTTACAAATATAATGCAATGATGGCAGTAATAATAGATGTCTTGGGCCTAATACTTTTATTCCATTTAGCTTGTTCCAGCCTTTTAGAAGCAGATTCTTAGTTGATTCTTGTCTGTGACAGCCACTACTAGACTGTCTCCATCATTACTCTTGTCCAAGAATGGGTTCTTTTACTTGGATCTTGCCCTTTTAGTCCTTTTAGGACTCTTTCTGGTTCAGGTAAAAAGTATCTTGAAGAAATTAACTTGTAGTGCAAGTGAAATTTGCTGCACAAGGATATAAGTATTTGGAATAGATTTGAGTCCCTTCTACGGTAGATTTTACCCCTGAAATAGTTTCATCATTTTTGCTTATCGCTGCACAATGGGATCTCAGCAGATGGGCTTCTGTGGTTTTGTGGGTCAAGTATTTTGCAAATAGTAAAATGTGGTTTAAAGATGAGACATAATCAAGTGACTATGAAATGTAAGATCCTTTCCCAGGCACGGGGCCAGAATCGCTTGCTAATATATGCAAACACAGTTCCAGTGAAGTATGTGGAGTTGCACTTACTCATGTGAGAGGAATTTGGCACTGCAAATTCAATACTGTGAAAACTCAGTAGTATTAATCAATTTTAAAATCAGAATCTGCATTTCTTGGATGTCTTACAAAGCTCAACAGAAAGCCCATCAAAAGGTCAGGAAAAAATAATCAGTGTTTTAATACTTCTTTACGCAAAACCTACATTGTAACGTCCTGAGGGGGGAAAAAATGCAGTTCTTGATATTCGGTGCATACAAATGACAATTTTTTTTTTGCATAGCCAATGCATTTTTAAAAAATACATGCTGTAAGCATGAGGCTTATGGAGGTTAATTTCTTTTATAGTTTATATTGTAGAATACTTAAATCTTCTCTCAAAAGCTGTATTTATTATCTATCTGTCTGTCTATTTCCCCTTCCCCACCTCTCATCATAACATTAGTAACCACAAAGATGAATTGTCATTTCTCTGGCCATTCACTGACAAACAGATTTGTCTATGGGTTTTGATGCAAACACAGAATAAGATGTCACTTTACTGTCATGTAAATCATCCAAAATAAATCCCATTGTCTTACAGATTCTGAGGGTTAAAAAACAGAATTAAGATGGTACCACTGCATGCTTGGAGGGCTGACCCTTTTCCTCTGAATCATTTTTAGTAGTCATCTCTCAATGTTTCTCTGCCTTCTGAAGCTGAGGTTAGAGAAGAGATGGTGCCTTTCCAGGTCATGATCTTTACCTCATGGATCCCTTTAATGTTTTTTTATAAAGTTATCTCTTAATAATTAAAAGTCAGTAAACACCTGAGTTGCAATACCAGCTTCAGATGTGACCTTGGGAAGACACTTCTCTATCCAGGCACCTTCATTTGTACCATAAGGTTAATGACAGATGATTCCAATACCTGCCACACAAAGGCACTTGACTGATAGATCAGCTCAGGTGTATTCAGTGTATCTATCAAAGCACTATATGGCAACTGCTTAATTAATTTTCATTATTTTGCTTAGTAATGCTTCCTTGGTTTATCTGTTAGGCTTCTGGAGTGCTTCTTGCAAAATAATTATGAAATGCAACAAGTTTCCTGGCAGATCAAATTCAGCATCCAGTCCACTCTTAGGAGCCGTGATAACAGGCTGTTTAGTTGAAATTCAGATTATAGGGCCTTAGTGGATTGGGTCAGCTCTTCCATCCTCACAAGATGGACATGAGTCCAAGGGAGTTCTACTTGTTATTTCAGTTTTAGGGAGTTTTAATATTTTTATGGAAGGACTTCACCATGTGGTGGTTGGTGAACATTTACAACATCTAAATCCAGTTGCATTATTTTTCCTTGGAACTTACTTCCAACAAAATTGCAATGAAGGGTTTTTTGTTCTTTAGAGTGAACTGATGCAGCACCAAATTTAAAGCCTCTAGAAATCAACTTTTGAAAACATGATGCCTTGCTGATTTTTTGCATAAATTGATTTTTATGAAGAATTTTGTGGAGCCCACATGTATCTATTGGTTTCATCTCGTGCGAACTTACAGATTTCTGGATACACACCAAATAATCAAAGTGATCTTCTGAGAACACTTGCCCAGTGAAAGGACTGTGTTAGGCAATAATTTATGCTGATTTAAAGTTGATAAAGTGCAAAAAAATCAAGCCTATCATAAGGCTGGATAGCAATTTGTAACAGCGGAAATCTAACAGCACCACTTTTTCTGCTTTATAGTCATTTTTTTTGTCCATTGAGGTTGCAGGAGCCTTTATTAATGTCCTCCACTTTGAAGAGGACAATGGGGTTACTTTGGGGAGTTTAGGGATTTGGAGTTCTTTTCTTTTACAGTCTCAAGGGGAAAAAGAAAAGTAGTTGAACTTCTTTATGAGACACAATGCAGACTACCCTTCTTTTTTCAAGAGCTGTATTATTTGAAGCGCTGCATGTTTTCCCATCATAAATGGAGAAGCAGGTTTGCATACAAAAAAACCCAGTGTGAATATGCACAACACAAGCAACTGGACCTGCTCAGTGACCCCTGACTACTTGATTTAGTAACGAGAGGAGAGGGGGGGAAAGTGTGAAAGAAAATTTTACTCTGGTGTTTGGCAATGAATTTAATCTAGATTCAAATCATCAGCATTAACAGAACTAATATCCAGCCCAGTATTTTGTTTTTTCTTTCCAGAAATACCTCTCAGAAAAGCCCAAAGAGCATTTGGTTCATAAGAAATGCAAAACTAGACTTTCTCTTAGGGAGTAAAGATAAATATGCAATGGTGGAGTGCTGAGAGTTCACAGGGTGGCACTCAAGCTCCCTGCCAGGAGGTGCTGGTGGTCTTCAGGAGGAGTAGATGATGGTGTTTCATTTATATAAATTCATGAAGTGGCATATTTTAATTTAAGACAGACAAAACCCATAGGAAGAAGCCTAACAAAAAAAATTGGCTCATTTATTTCTGCAACTTGAGTTCAAGCAACAAAGAGTGTTCCTGCTGATGTGTTTCAGATACTTGATTTCTCAGCATATACAATGAGCTGTTTGCTTCTGAGAATGAAGAGAAAGTGTCAATATTCTTTCATACCTTCTGTATCCAACTTGCAAAAAAATTGTATACATTTCCTGGGTTTCCTCTTACAGGCTGATCAGCTTTTACTCTTGTATTTTTCTTTTAGCTGTCATTAAGCTAGGTAAGAAACACTATTTAGAAGGCAGTAATCTGTGGTTCTAATCAAGGAGTGTTAAGAAGGTCATAGATTAGTCTAATTCAAGCTCTTTGAGTGGAGAGATTTTATTTCAAATTAAAGCTGTGGGCTGCCTTTGTGTCCTGGTGTTTTATCTGCTCGCTTTAGTTCTAATTTCCATCCCAGGCCTTTCTTCCCTGTGTGGGCAACAGATGTTCTTAATTCCTGGTAAACATTATTAGTATATTGACATAGCTAAAGCCACAAGTCCAGTTATTTGCAATGAGGCAATGAAGAGCTTGAACTCTTCACCTTTGTTTCTTCTGAGTCCCTGCTGCTGCCAGATGTAGTGTCCATCTCTCCACCTTGGAGGGTTGAAGAGGGATATGTTTGAGGCAAAATGAACCCAAATGCTTTCAGGATAAGACTTACTGGGAATGCAATGCCATGGGTGAACTTTTCATGCTGCCTTTTTTACTTCCTCTAACCACTGGATCTTGGAGGTCCACTGGCACCTGTGCCAGTTTCTCCTTCCAGGTGAGCACTGAGATGAAACCAAATTGCTTTATAGAAAAGGTGAGACACAGAAGTAACTGATGGTCTCTGAGTTTTTGACTTTCTTGTGGACCTGTCCCTGAAAAAGGCAGGTAATTAAAGGAGTTAACTAATCAATGTGTGCATTTTCAAGACTGCTTTTGTCCAAAAGCCACCTCTGCCTTCAGGCAAAACAGGTCCAAGTCTGAGGTTCACAAAGTCTGCTGTGGGAGGAGGCAAGTGCAGAACCTGTCTGTGATTTTCAGGCTGCATCATTAACACAGAAATAGGGGGGGAATTAAACAGTTTGGTAGTGGAGAACTTTACAGCGAACACTGATTCCACAACATATGCCCTGGGCAGGTTTCTGGTGAATCCAGGAATCCAGGATGGCTGAAAGAGGAGGAGCTGCCTCAGCTCGTGGCTGCTTTGGGAATACAGCTCTCTTTCTAAAATCTATTCTCACTGACACACACTCGAGTAAACAGGCACACCAGAGTCTGTGAGACTGTTAACATATCTTGAGTAATCATTTTCTATTAATTTGTACCTTTTCCTTGTTTCTTAGATTGCTGCATTTCTTCATTTCATAGCAACACCAAAAGGGTTGAAGGATAATTTTATTTGTTCACACGTATTTCCATTATGTAAATAATAAGCAAACGCTGCATAAAATTGCCAACCTGTGGATAATCATTATGTTTTTCTTCCTTCCCAGGAAAGTACTAGATTAAAAAACCAAACAAATAAATAAATATTTTTTTAAAAGTGATGTAAATTGTTGCAGAATCCCCCATGTCAACTTGAAAGCATCTCTACCTTTGCTGTGCTGGTTTTGTTATCTGATTTGGGTTGGACTTGATGATCTCGGAGGTCTTTTCCAACCCAATCGATTCTGTGATTTCCCGTAGGTTATTATTCATTAGCAATGACCGAATCATGTGGTTTTACACATAGGAAAAAAGTAGTGGGGTTTTTTTTCTGTAAAGAAAAATAATTTGGCCACTTATTCACATTTTTCCTGTAATATTTCACATTTTTATGTGTACTCTGTTAATTATTTTCATGACAAAAAATTATTTGCAGTAATTTCTCAGTATTTCCAGTTACCTTATTTTTTAAAGATAATTAACTTTTAACCCTGATTATTTAAGGCCTCAATAAGAGAGATTAAATCCAATTACTCCCTTTTTAATCACTGAGTAATTTTTTAAAAACTATTTTCCTGGTGAATAACAGCACCCTGTGAGCTGGGGACTCACTTCTGCACTCTGATCACGCTGCTGTGCTGTGTGATTCATGTTTTCCCAAAATAGCAGGCTTCCTCCAAACTCTAGTAGCCATTTATACCTACTATCCCCTACAAGCCAGTCACACTTGTTAATAACACAGTCAAAAGCTCTTGGTACTATTTTTATGGATTGATTGCATAGATTAATGGCTTAGCTCCCCCAGAGCCGTTGTTTGAATTTGTAACCTCAGTAACGCAACATTCAACATGTTAATTGTTCAAATGTGATTTTTTTCTAGGCAGTCACACCTTGTTACCCTCATTCTTTTTTTTTTTTACTCTCATATCCTATTTGTTTATTATTTATTTATTTATGCTTCTGGTATAACAAGCCCTCACTAGAACTGATGCTTTCACCTGTGTGTCTTTAAAACAGGTACTTCAACTTATACTCTAGAAATCATGTGTTGAGATTAATCTTTGCTACTCAAGATATCTTGGTCTTTATTCTCTGCGGTGTTAGCAGGGTTATGTTTCAATCAGTAGATATTAAGAACTGTGCTTTTACATGGGCACCTTAGGCTGCAATGTAACAAAGATGAGTTTAATCCAATAACCTGTCTTTGAGCATGAAATTTAAAAGAAATAAGGGGAATGATGGCGAACAAAAGAAAGCATGAAATACAAGAAGCTATGCTGGTATTCCAAACTCACAGCAAAGTAAGAAATAAAACAAACAGCTTGTTTTACTATGGAGAAAGAGAATTTGTCCTCCATGACTGAACCATTTTGGGACAGAAATGGAGGGACTAGCACTATTTAAGAAGATAAAAAGTTCAGTAAAGGCAGTGAGTACTTCTGAGGAAACTGAAAAAAGCATTTACAATGAAATAGTGACCCAGAAATAATGGAAAGCATTCAGACATGCTCAAAAAATGAGCAGGAGATGTCCAAGGAAAAGCCATGTCAAAAACTTGGGGACAGAATGGTATGTTTAATGATGGAGTTTTGAACTGATGTATAAGAGGAAATTTTATTTTGGAAATCTTGTGATCTTGAATGACAGTTATAGCAGTTTTGTTTTTAAAAAATACTGCAGGATATGTGTGGCAAATTTTTGAATACACTCCATTGAGTTAATAAAGTTTATTAATCCAGAACTAAGTATGCAAATGCAAAAAGCATCATCTCCAAATACCAGTATCACAGGTGAAGTAGAATTGCACTTCAGCTTATGCAATGTGTGGGTCATAGTGCATCTTACCCTGGTTTTTTACCTGTATCCCATTGTTTAGATTCTAACAAACATTATGGCTATGATAAACCCATCATAGGTATATCCTGCTACAATGTTAAGAGCACTTGAATGTCAAAATAGTCCTTATTTCTTAAATGTTCCTGGCTAGGGGTGCTGTCTGTGTTGGCTTTTCAAAGTTCCTTTGCAGAGGGGTACACTGGAAACTTTGCAACAAACTGTGTTGAGTGGTACCAATGACCATAGTCGTAATATATCTGGTGCATTTATAATTTAGGGAGACAAAAACTGCTCCACTCCAAGTTTTCACTGGAAAGATTTCACTGATACCAAATCCATAATCAATTATGCCAAGTAATTCCGCACTGAATTCCCTTCAGGGCTAAGGTTTATCACTGTATCTGTAGTCTGAAGAGGGGTGTTTCATATCTTTTAGACCTTACAGTTTGTTCCATATCTTACCTTCACCTTTGTTAGGAAAGCACCATTCTGATAAGAAATCTGTTCTCTACATAGATACTTGCAGATTTTGTTCCAGCTCCCAAAGTTGATGCTCTTAAATGAGGTCCTTTAGGAAAAAATTCTTCCCTGTGAGGGTGGGCAGGCCCTGGCACAGGTTGGGCAGAGAAGCTGTGGCTGCCCCATCCCTGGGAGTGTCCAAGGCCAGGTTGGACAGGGCTTGGAGCAACCTGGGCTGGTGGGAGGTGACCCTGACCATGGCAGGGGATGGGACTGGATGATCTTCAAGGTCCCTTCCAACCTAAACAGTTCTAAGATTCTAAGCCCATTTTTCCTCCCCAAGTTCAGTTACTTGTGTGACTCATCTCTATACCACCTGTTTTCCCAGCAATTCCCCTTGTCTGTCTATGCACAAACGTAAAATGTCCCATTTTTTCTTGGCATTAACTAGGTGGAGGCAATACCTGTAGGCATAATGTTATGTGGCTCTACTTGAATGAAAAAATCCTGTCACATCAATACCTTTTGTGTGTTCTCCTGGAATTACAGATGTTTTCAGTAATAAAATGCACCATTTGCCATTTTGGATTGGTTCAATAACTGCTGGTTTTGTGTTTTGACACCCATAGTCTTAGCCTCCAATGGCCTGTGCAGCTTTAAAATATTTTTCTGTCAAAACAGATCTTCGAGATAAGCAGCAGAGTTGGATAAACCATGTCTTTGTTTCCCCCAGGATAGTTGTTATTTGGACAAATACACAGCTCTTGCTGGCAGGTTTTGCTACAGAATTGCATGAGGGAAATGGTGAGAGAAATCAGGATGATGATGTGAATGGACACAGAGCAGGCTGTGAGAAATAAGAATCTGGGAGAGCTGCTGGGGAAAGTGAAGGTTTTAGGGTGAAGTTTCAGTGAATTTATTTATATGTGCTTGTAATGCTGCTGCTGAATGTCAAATACATATGGGACTGGATTTCTTTTGTTCACTCATGATTTTTTTTACTTATCGACAACCCATTTCATGTAGATATGGATCCAAAAGTAAATATGCTTAGTCATAATTACCCTAAGTAAAAAATGGAGGTCATTTATGAAGAAGACACATTGGAAAGCCTGTAGTGCTGCAGCCTTGTGAGGTAAAATAGCTGCAAGCTCAGTCAGAAAATATCTAGATATTACTGAGTACAATACTATAAGCCTGATAAAAAGTTTCCTTAGTGTTTGAAAATTTATTTCATACCTTAATTAAATTTCCAAAGATAAAAACCACCACCTCACTGCTCCTTTAGAATGACCTCATAACAAATGTGTGGATCATGCTTCACTGGAAAATCTTTGAGGAAATATTGATGATAGTAAAAGAAGACTGACTCCATGGCTTAGCATGGAAAAGCATTGGTTTCAATACTTATTTCCAAGCTTGCATTTCTGAAAATAAAATGAAACAATTAAATGGATTTTCTTCAAAGTTCCACAAAGTTTTTCCTATGGCCTCAGAGCAAGCAGGAGGAACTTAAGCCTGAGGAAAACTTCTTAAGAGACTTATAAGTAGCCGAAAAAATGATTTGAGCATGAAAGTGTAATCTCAACAGTAAGTTTAGTTTCACAGTACACAGGTTATAAAACTCGTGGTTTGATGATCCTGAAGTACTTCCAAGGCTTCAAGAGTTGAGGAAAAGTGGTTCTCTAAGCCTTAAGCTCTTTATAATATGTTATGCTTGAAAAGCACAAGATAGAAAAGGAGGGCAAAGTCAAGATTTTATCAATGCCTGTAGTTCTTCAAATCAAAAGGTTTGTAGGATAGAGGTCTTGGTTCTAAAAGATGAGTGACTTAGAGGCTGGTGATGCCACCCTAATGTCTGGGTCATTATATTTAGGTGAGAAAGTCATGTCACTGCTTTGTAATGAGAACCTTTTGCCACAGAGCCAAAAATGGTGGTGTTACATGTTTGTAATTTCATAGTCATACCCTTTGAGGCACCAATTCAATGACTCAAGTTTTTCTTTCACTTGTAAAGAAAGTAAGAGCAATTCTTACCCATAGCTCTGCAGAAAGTGGAGCAGATCCGTGTCACCTTTCCAAGTCTCAATTTGTACTCTTCCATAGCTTAAAGGGATTTTTTAAATATTACCATGCCCAAGGAAACAGTTCAGAGCAGCCATAAGATCTTAAACCACTGTTTGTGACATGGCTGAAAAGTCCCCTGGATATATTTTTGTTACAAAAAATTGTTGTTGCCATAATGTCAAACGGAAGATGAAGGCACTCAGTGATGTATATTAACAACGGAACAAGGACAATTTGAGATAGGAGAGGGGAAAATGAGAAAGAAGCAATAATGATGCCTTATTTGACTCAGTGTAACTTCCTCACTGGGATAATTATTGTTGCTGGAAAGCCAGTATGGATAGAGAGTTTATGTAGGAGAGGCAAAGCACTGAGGCTTTGTGTTACCCCTCTCAGGTAATAACAGTGTCAAAGGGCAGCCCTTTTAAGGAGAGAATGTTTGATGATTTGGTTGATGTCAGTTATAAATATTGAAGCAGGGAGGAACAGCTGCTGCTTATCACTGTTTTTACAGTACTGTGTAATATCAAACCTCTAATCATGCATAGTGTTGCAACTGATCCCTGAGTTACCTGATAACCCAGGGTTTAAGGAAGCCAAACACTTAAGTAACACAAATAGGAAGCTGCAGCATTTCACATTCACAGGCTGTGTAAGAGAAAGCAAGAGGAGATGAAATTGTGGACCTTGGATTGCACAGAAATATCTCAGTATTACTGTGGTGTTATTTCATTGGATAATGGTACATAAATAGGATGAATGGATCACTGGCAACCTTCTACAAAAGGTTCTACATCAGTGTAAGTATTAATTACACTAATTTGTGACACATGATTTTCAAAAGCGTAACAGATAAGAGCATTAAGACCATAAATTGTTCATTTAATCTGATTATTTCCAGTCAGCCTTTTATTTACTGTCCGCTCAATTAAAAATTGAGGTTAATAATTCTTTCATAGCTACTATAATATTTAGTGTTCATTACTTTGCTCTTCCACTCCAGGTAAAAATCTGTGTCTTTTTTCTCCTCTCCATCCCTTTTTGCATTAGAGAGGAACTTCTGAGTCACACCATATATTTTCATTTCTGAAAGTCGCTGATAGCAGTTTTCCCATCTGAAATGATGTACAGAGAATGAGATGGCAAAAAGCCAGACAGCAGCAGGAGCTCTGGAGAGCAAATGTGCAAGTAGAGTTTTTCCTCAAGTCTTACCTTACATCTTCCTGTCTTTGCCATTTGCTGCAGAAGTTACCTTCTTTCTCATCCACATCATGGCTATAAATCACTTTTTACTTCAGTTTTATTTCTAATAAAACTCAGAATTCTGCTGAGAAATGTGCATTTCTTTCCCCATTTTTGAATTTTCTGATTTGCAAACGAATGAGGTGTTATGTAAATATACCCAAAATTGGGAGGAATCATTAGAATTAGTTGTCAGTTTTATCCATCAGAGTTGCAAATACAAAAAAATTGTTCCCCAATTTTTTGCTGGATATGATCCCATTCCTTATTGTTACCTGCCTTCAGGAAGGTTTTCTCTTTTAGAGAAGAATTATTTCCCACCTCTTCAATGCAGGAAAACAGCTCATTTCTGTCTCCTTTTGTAACGTTTGACACAAAAGTATTTGGCATTTTGCAAGTAATAGATGACCATGTAAATCTCAGGTGGGTTAAAATGGTAGGTCTTCCATCTCCACAGGCACCGTGTCAGTCTCCATCAACAGAGTGCAAATCCAAGGCTTCTACCTTGGCTGAATTTATAACTACGACAGCTGAGGTTCTCTTAGGATTTGAGTGATGCCTCTTGCCTCAAACACCTTTTAGTGCACCAAAAGTCTCTCTTACATCAGATTTTTTGTTGTTGTGGTTGTTGAACTCAAAATGATTTTTAAATTTTAATCATTAAGATGACCTCCACTTTGTTGGTGATAATCCTAGAAGATGAAATGGTTTGCCCAGAGTGTATTAGTGAATCAACCTGTGGCAGATGGAAAAAAAGGATCTAATTGCTGTGATTTCCATCAGTGGTTTATTAGTGATGCTTTTACACCCCTTGTTCCAATTTCTACATTCTAAACACACTATCTTTTGACTTTTAGTTGACTTGCTATTTGCATATCACTTAAAATAGTAAACTAAATACAAGTGAGCAAAAACTTTGAGCGTTTAGAAACCATTAGATACAGCCTACTCTTTACTATATATAAGCCAGTAAAAGTAAACATAGTATACTTCCAGGATTAATTTTAAATAGCTAGAACCTTGCTAACATACAAGATAAAATTGATTTAGCCCAAATTTTGCCTTTGACTAATCATTTACCCTTTAGATAGCTGTTGTCTATGCCCTCTAGGACATCACGGTAGGGAGATGTAGGGAGAAGGCTGTTAGAAAGCATCCAAAGGAGAGCTGTGAAGGTGGAGAAAGGAGTAGAAGAGAAGCAATATGAGGAGGGGCTGAGGTCACTTGGCTCGTTCAGCTTGGAGAAGAGGACACTGAGGACAGACCCGTCAGGTTCTGCAGCTTCCTCACGAGGGGCAGCTCCAATCTCTGTTCTGTGTGGTCAGCGACACACAGGGAACAGCTGGAGCTGTGCCAGGGCAGGGTTAGGTGGGATCTCAGGAAAAGGTTCTTCCTCCGGAGGGTGGTGGGCACTGACCAGGCTCCCCAGAGCAATGGGCACAGTCCCAAGGCTGCCAGAGCTCTAGGAGTGTTTGAATGATCCTCTCAGGGACAGGGTGGAATTGTTGGGGTGTCTGTGCAGCACCAGAGATTGGACTGGATGATTCTAGTGGGTTATTTCCAGCTCAGGATATTCTATGATTCCATGATTCTGTGGATCTTAGACAATTGCTCATGTACTGTAATAAATGCATATTCTATTTAACTATTTGGGCAATTTCTAGAGACTGCTGTGTCTCCATACATAGAAGAATCAGTCTTTGCATATATATGTATTTATATCATTACGTCTGTATAATGACAAAAGTCATGTCTGTAGTAAAAGGTTTTTCCCACAGTGGCCACTGCTGTTGCCTGTGATGTGCTTCTAGTTCTGCCCTCAGTTTCTTGCAGTGAGGTTGTTATATTCTTATAATTATCTTCTGCTGAAAGCTTGAAATGCTTCATTTACATCAAATTCCTCCCTTGTAATAACAGTGTAATATCAAGTCTCTTTGAAAGCGAGACAACCAGTGGGACATGTGTCTGAGGGGAGCACTGACATTTCCCACCTCATGCAGGCTGAAGATATGTTTCCCTAATATTTTCTTTCAAGGTGCAGCAAAAGAGTAATACCCTGCAGCCACTGCCTGTGGTCGGCTGGATCTCAACCTGTGTGAGCTCTCCAAGGTTATTTTAGTCTGCAGTGTCTGTCAGAGGTGCTCCTGTTTCCATCTTCTGTGCGTGGAAAGCTTTCTTGGCATCTCACTGTAACACAGCAGATGGGACACGGTGCATCTTGGCTGACCTCTCCTTGCAGCATTTAAATAGCTAAACTGATTTTATTCCCACAAAATAAACTTCCAAGAACTTCTCACGCTGCAGCCCAAGCTAACAAGTGCCAGCTGCAATCATGTAATTACAATAGCTGAAGAGGTCAGTTTTCGTAATGGTTTCATGGGATTGAAAGGTTTTTCCAAGGTTTTTAATGAGAACTACAGGGATGAAATGCCTAGAAAATTTATATTTTCCTCCCTCTAAGACAAGGAAGTGAAAATAACATTGGTAGTAGCACACAGAGGTTTCATTAATGTTTCTAAAGTCATATTTTTCACTATCATTGGAAAGAGATGGAGGACAAACAAGGCTTGGAATATTGGGAACTGAAAATTTATGCTAAAAAAGGCTCAGCACGCTTCATCTCGAGGCTACCACTTTTTGAGAAGGTTTTCTTTATGGTATCATCATTCTGCTGTTTTCAGTTCCTGACGCTCCCATGCCATGTTATTTACCCTCCTTGTAGGCTGATTGTAACACCAGGAGCGACCAGCTCTAAATCTTTAGCAGGCCAGGTTTTATTTTCTACCAGAGAGTTCCTGGAGGAACTCAAGTATACCATTGCAAAACTCAAGAAAACAATCCCCTCAAGAAAAATAAACACTGGAAGTTTATATATCTATTACAACACAATAGTGAGAAGACAGGAGTTACTAAAAAGGAGTTAAAAAGGACACTTGTCCTGTATACCTTGGCCTGTGACAGAGGGATAAATGTCTCTCTTTAAAAAAGATTAAAAGTTTACCATTTTTTTACCCTTTTTCAACACTTTTTTTGTCTTTAGAGCTAATGATTTTTACACTTTTTCATGTCCTAGATTGATTTTTCATACATGAGTTTAGGCTCCCTCCTTCCAGCTCTTAATCCCATTTGTCAGGCTCAAATGTGGATGCCTTTGAATCATCTCACGCTTGGAGAACACTGACTGGGGGTGTAAAACATTAAAAAATATATATAACCAAATCATACAATCCTGGGTTAAAAAAGGTTTGACACATTCTTTAAAAATGGGCAGAATGTGTGGAATGCTTGTATTTAAAAAATAAATCTGACTGAGATAACACAGCAACACATTTGAACACCTTTCTCTGAGCTGCTGTGAATGTATCATGTGCTTTGAAGAATGGCCTTTGTGTCTGATTTTTTCAATTATACCAACTACAAGTGCTATACACTTAGTTACAGATATAACCACAACTGCACTATGATCTAATGACACAGACACTGCAAAACTGATTTTCCTTTACCAAATGTGAGCTTATTAAGTCTGGTTCAAGATGGCCTCATTTTTTTATTCCAGTGTTTTGAAAAAAAAATACAAAACAATTTTATGGAACTAAATAAAAAAGATGCTTTCAATAGAAGTTATTATAGTAGGGATCCAGAAATCTATTTTTTTAATTCACTGATCCTGTTCTCTACAGCATTTTCTGCACAGGTTTTTGGACTTGTTTTCATTCTTCCTGTGTGAGTTTTTCTTCAGTAATATAATAAATAAAAAACAGCTCTTATGTGTTCTTCTTCATATCTTATACTGTAATTATGGCATTTTTGGTGTAATACAGATTTGAAAATAAAAAAGCCCATCCATATTTCTGTGCATAAAGAAATAGGAAACTGAATCTTACAAGAGGAGTTTATTTAATCTTTATTGAGGTGATTTGTGGCAGGCTTGCAGGAGAGAGAAGTAAAGGAGGAGTATTGTGACTTGGAACTGTACTTTGATTTTATTAGAAACTTTATTACAAAGTTAAGAATATGTATGTAGATTATGTAAATAATCATCTTCAAGAAGTTCTTGTAATCAAATTAGATTTCATGTTTGTACCTAATTCTGCAACTCTGTCACACTTACATGATAATTATCATTATTATTTTTTCATCTTGATGTCTAAGAAATCTTTTCCTTGTGTCAGAAGACATTAAGGGGAGAATTAATTTTTTTAATTAATTAAATTCTTCTCATAGGGTGTTTGAGGTCCTCCACTTACCAGGAGTGCACAACACTTGCTAGGAAGGTGAAGGAGGCTGCCCATAAAGTCAAACAAGACTAAAATGGCACAGCGAGCCAAGAGCTTTGATAGGTGGCAATGAAAACCCTGTTTATAGGCAGAATGTTATAGAAATGAAGTGTGAGGAAGACTATCAGGAGAAGTAAATCATCATCCAAATTCCCTAATTATTCAATAATCTGATTTCTAATTCCAGTCCAATTTCTAATCTGTAAATTCCAGGAACTTTCAAGCTCTACATCAAACAGCTAATTGGAAAGCGATTCCAGAATTTTACTCCCATAATGATCACAAATCTTCTAAAATTCCTTTTGAAAATCCTACCAGAATGTGACACTCCAGTTATTTTTTTTCTGCCAAGCACTTACCTCAAATGCATTTCTAAAACCCTATTGTGGCTTTCTCTAAAGTTCTATTTCCCCATCCTTCCTGGAAACTCTTTGTGCCTTCCAGTTCATGCTGCTCTTTTTGCACATGTGACTGGTCTAAGTGAAGTTTTGCAATGGTTTGTATTAAGAATGTAATGTGTTTTGTTAATTTATCGCTATTTCTTCAATATCTTTGTCTGCTCCCGTGTCTTGGAGGCTTCAGCTCTGATCTGGTTTGTTTGGTCTTTAAAACTGATTACACAAGTATGGGTCTTATGATAGATTATCATCTGTGCTTGTAACCTATCGAGTTGATATAATTCCTTAGGATTGATTAGACAACAGAATTTCTATTTCTCCTTAATCTTTTCCATGCTCTGCAGTTTCTTGCTCTGATGGGTACTGAAGTAATCGAGGTTTCTTTGGCAGTTCCTCAGTGAGTGAAATCCAAGCCTTTTGGCCTTGTAGATACATCTATAATTCTGACTAAAAGAGGATCAGAGAGCTAATGCAAGAGCTGGGAT
Organism: Sakesphorus luctuosus; assembly: GCA_013396695.1. Taxonomy (NCBI): domain Eukaryota; kingdom Metazoa; phylum Chordata; class Aves; order Passeriformes; family Thamnophilidae; genus Sakesphorus; species Sakesphorus luctuosus. The sequence goes on from VWZD01008230.1 coordinate 662,607, forward strand.
AATTCAGTGGAATTCTCTTATTTAACAATATAGATGCAGAATAACATCTCTTTCTAAACCAACCCTTTATATCCCTTGTTCCATGGGTGAGCTGCATTTTAAGTGAAGACCTATTGGTCATGTTCCATCTAAAAAGGACATAGAGACAATGTTTAATCATTTGTGGGAATCACTTTGTGCCTGGAGACTTTTGTGACACTGTCCTTGAAAAGAAAGACTCCTTCCCAGAATAGTGTTTGTTGAAGTCTGCACAGGCAGAATAATTGTGATAATGGCAGCAGCAAGTGGTACTTAAACTGAACCTTTTTTTTTTTTGCCCACCTCAGTTTTTGGCTGTGCTTTTTCAACTATTCTACAAAATGCTGACATATATTTTGTCATGTCAGTACCCTGAAAAATCTCAGGAATTCATAGAATGTCTGTGAAGCTCCAACTCTCAGATAATTGATAATTGTTTGATAAATATATTTTGCATCTCCAGTGTGTGACTGTAAGGCTGAAAAAATGGCAGGATGGTGCAGCAAAATGTCAGTTCCTTGAAAAATAGGCAGAAATTGTCAATGAAAAGAGCACTGAAAAAATAAGGCAGCTCATTAAATTCTGCTGGTGGTGTCAGATGCTAATCTGAGCACTAACAGAATAGCCTTGATAATAAAGGGTAGAGCTGGTAGGTGGCAGGTAAAAGGCGTGGGTTGATTTAAAAATACCAGGTGGAGCCACTCAGAGGCTGATGAATGAATTCACACAGCTGAACACAAAGTCTTCTGACCCCTCCAAACAAATGTACCTTGGGGATGCTAAATACAGAAATGCATGTTGTATAAATGCAGGTTTGAATTATTCTGGCAAAACCTGGCCATAGAGAGAAGCCGCGTGGAGTATCTCATATGAATGTTTTCCTGTAAGAAATACACTTTTAGGTCAACAAAACTATCTGTGAAAGTTTGCAAAATTTGGCCAGTAAGAGAATATGCTTGGTGTGTCAACCTGACGCAATTTTTTGGTGATTATTTTTGTTTGCAGCCACCGAACAGAAAAAAAAAATATTATTTAAACAGCTCTGGGTTTGGCACACGTTTCACATACATATAGTATGTCTGGCACAGTTTCTTTATTTTTATTCTCTTATTATGAAAGAATTTTCCTGAATCTATCATACATGTTTATAATAAATCTCAACCCTCATCCAGTTATATTTTCTACTTAAATAGCAATAATGATCTGGAGGGAAAACACAGGATATATTCACATATTTATAATATATTTTCAAATTGTGTGGGAATTCTTGCATATTTTAGATACTTTGTTGTGTTTCCTGCAATAATATCAAACATAATACCCTGACTAATTGCGGTTGGAAGTATTCTACTTAACCCCTCTCATTTTTCTTTAGCTGATACATTCTTCATTTCCTTCCTGAAGCTGAAATGTGAAAATGCCAGAGTTCTTTTGTAAACAGCTGATATGCTCTGTTATAAAAGCCACCAGACTTTTCTGAGGAAAAAGAAAACCAAACACAAAAATTATTAAGTGTGAGTTTGATGAAAAATGGAATATAGTTATTAGAGAAAAAGTTGATTTTCATACTCTATTCCATTCATACATTAGAGGGGAAAATACAAGAACAGGATTATATGATCTTGGTTATTTCTTGATGTAACCTTATTTTTAAGGTACTCAGTGAGACACTGTTGTCCAGGAATGAAACAGCCATTAAAGGGAAATAAATTTTAATATTCTTTTTTCTGTTTGCTTTCCCTGTGAGGGTGGGCAGGCCCTGGCACAGGATGCCCAGAGAAGCTGTGGCTGCCCCATCCCTGGGAGTGTCCAAGGCCAGGTTGGACAGGGCTTGGAGCACCCTGGGCTGGTGGAAGGTGTCCCTGCCCATGGAAGATGGGTGGAACTGGATGATCTTTAAAGTCTCCTCCAAGCATTCTGTCATTCTTTTCACTTAGAAATCAATGGACTGAGACACATGATATTTTAGATAGAAAGGAAATCCTGCAAAGATGTTTTACTTATGGTAAAGGAATATAGATTTTTTTTAAAAATAATCTAATATTATTGTGATCAGAAAAAGTATGTGTGTCATTTCCAAACCCTGTAGCACCTTAAAACTATATACTATCGACGTAAAGGCTTATGTGTAATTCCTCTTTTAATTAAATTTTGCTAAGTGGTGGAAAAATACACCAATAAACAAATGCTGGCATTTTTTTTCCTTTTTGAGGCATAAATGGACAGATAGGATTGCTTTGATTTCCCAGAACTAGAATTTCCTTGCATTAGCACTTTTATTTGCCTAGCCTGAGTTTTGCCAAAGGTTTGGAATTACATGTAATTGATTGTATTTGGGTTTGGAACAAAACATCTCTTGATTTCCACTGAATCTTACAGTGTACTTTGGTAGAAATGCAGCAAGGCAGAGTGCTCTGCAGCCTGGTGCTTTGGGCACAGTCTCCAGAGGTTAGAGCTGTTTGTGCACCTTCAGGCAAAGAATGGAAATAGTCTCAGATGTCTAAAATGAAGCTGTTGTACAAGTTTGCATGTATATTGACTCTTCTTCACAGTAAATCTCAAAATCAAGGAGACACCATTGCTGTTGGGGAGGTGGAAGGGGAGAGAATATATATATATTCTTACCTCTTGGAAAATGTTGTTAACTGTGAACAGAGAGAGGTAAAGAGGTTTTTCCCTTGGTTCACTCATTTGTGCTGGGAGAGCAAAACCAGGCTGAGAGTCTGTAAAGTTGGTTTCTCACAAATTGCTCTGAGGTGTTGAAGCCAGTTTTTACTGCTCATGCAGAATGAAGAGCTCAAGTATTCCTTTGGCTATAGAAAGCATTAGTAACCTGAGAGCCTGACTAAGAATAGTTTTTTATATTTTGTTAAATAAATTGGTAAAGTTGCAGAAAAATTAACACATTTCTAATCACCTCTAGCTACTGAGTTTCAAATTTCTAGTGTTATAGACAGAAACTGAGCCCTTCCTGAACTAGCATAGCTGTTCATAAGCACCTGACATGTGGAATTAACTTGGAAAAAATAATGCATCAGCAAAAGCACTATGATTATTGTCTCTGGTTCACCTTTCTGAGATTTCTGTTTTTCTTTTTTTTGGTAACAGACAAAAGATAAATTCCGTGTAATACAGAGCTAAGAGGTCCCTGCTATGTTAAAATGCTCTCCAAATTTAGACCAAGTAATTACACATGATCCACCTTTTTATAGTGGGCTTGAGGTTTTAACCTTTTAAAGCAGAAAACTGTTTGATAGCACCAGCTGTGCCATCAGTGACTATTAAGGAAGATGCTTCTCTTAATTTATTTGAAAACAGCCTGCAGTTTAGACAAGAAACCTCTAGTCCCACAAATCCTCATAAATTGTTCTGAAGTTCAATGGAATAGTTGTAGTTGGGGTTTGGTTGTGTCTGTTTTTTAACTGGCTTTTCCAGTTTATAAAGGAATGGGTTTCCCACGGAGGGGAGAGAATAAGAGAGTTTGTTTAGTTATTTAATAAATAGAGGTTCTTTTCTGCAAGTAAACGTTAGTCAGCTCATAGAGGACTCTCAGGGAGTTGCTTGAAGCTTGTGCTGTTGGTATTTACTCCGTCTTTACTGATGTTTAGGGAGCTTTATTGAAGCCTGTGGTCTGATATACCAGCTTTGGTCTGGAGGGCAATATCATCAATCTCTGTATGAGTTTGTGAGTAATTAGCTTTGCTTTGCTCTGCTTTGGCACTGGTTTGGAAGGGATAACTCCTGCTCGCTGTCTGACCAGGACTCTCAAGGAACCGTAAGGGTTTCAAGCAGGTTTGGAGCACAAAGCACAAGCAAAGATTGTCAGATTTTGCCATTATACAATCATCTTACATATACTGAGGTGACTATACAGTGAATTGTGCAGCAGAGACTGCAATACCTTGAAAAAGGAGTCTTTTATTACCAGAAAAACCCCAAATTTTGGTTAATACAAAAGTGCAGTTCTAATGGGAAGAACAGCTCACTAAAGCCAACAAGTGGCTCTGAAAATGGATAAAAATGCTTCAAAATACTTCAGAATCTTTCAGGATAATACTGGAAGCTTTCACTGGTGCATTTGGGTATCTCAATTCCAATTTGAACAGTCTTTCTTAGGAGAAGGGATTGCCACTTGAGCACTCTCAGTGGCGTATTTGGCATTTGTTTGAGGAATGAAGGACAGGCTTCAACTGTGCTGCATAAATCCTGAGTAAGAACATGAGTTCAGTCCAGTATGACTAATTATGCCAGTACAGATGAATGCAGTATCTGCCCCATTTCATATTTAGGGTTTTTCAAAGGAAGATTTATTCTTAGCTGGATTGTTCATTTGGGTGTCAGTGCTGAGTGTCAGCTGGAGAGTTAAATGTTAGTTTGAGGGCCTGTTGTTTGAATTTGGGTACCTTTAGCCCATGTAGATGAAACTGGCATGTCTCAGCCTGTTGAGAAACTGCAGGGTTTTTTTTTTTCCCCTGCCATAAATCATGTGAATTCAAGTAGAACATTAAGACTTTCAACTTGACTGTGTTTGTGTTTAAGCCATTCTCTTGAACTGAGATCGAGATATTAAATTTAAATCACCTCTGTGCTCTCTTCTCAAATTGAATGCTTGCCTAAACTGGGAATAACAGAACATGAAATCAGCTGTTCCTCTCTGAGCTTTTAAAATGAGGAAAGCTGATCTTAAGCACACCAGTGTTTTCTCAGCTTCTTTTCTATTCAAACATCTTTAGCACAAGTCCATTTTCCTTTATTTTTTGGGGGGGTTGACAGCTAGGAGAAGGAAGTTGAGGAATTTTTACCTCAATTTGCAAACTGCAAAATATTTTTTTCCTTCCAATTTTAATATTTCCATAAACCTGAGCAGCTGCATGAGTATCTGTGTGTGTGATGGTATATTTTTTTTTTTGTAATTTTAATCAAACAGCTAAATATGCATTGTTGGAACATGTTCTGAACCTAACTCAAATGGTACTTTCATGTTAGTACACAATTCTGTACAGTTTTCCTTTGTTTCTTAAAACTGCAGTGTACTGTTGGTGTTATAGGTAATACCTTGCCGACAGTTTGACTGTCATTCTCTCAGGAAAGGTGGTTTCTCAGATGAGAGCTGCCTAGGGTAAGTTAAATTTCCATTGCCTCAGAAATGGAATTGATTTGCTTGTGTTTATGCAAATAAACATTTTCAACAGCTGTTCTCCCCAGCCTATATCCCTGAGCTCATTTCTCCTGTCACTCACACCGGTGGAAATTAGGATTAATTCCACTGCAGTGGATGACCAGACAGTGCTACATATATTGAAAGAATCAATGATTTGATGTATTGCAAACTAAGTTTTGAAGACAGACAGTGTAAAAAGTAGGATTAAAGCTTTTAGCACTGAGAAGCTGCAACATGTGCTGCCATTTGGGACCTGTTGTCTGTGGGAGCGAACCCTGTCACGCTTGGTTCAGCCACACACTGTCAGAGCACTGTGCTGGCCCTTCCCCTGCCCTTTCAGCTGGCAGGAGGCTGTCAGCAGGGCAGCTGGCAGGGGGTTTAGAGAGCTGAAAAAATAGCAATGGAAGGAAAGTAAAGATTTTAAATATATATAGATAGATATAAAAAGCATTAGCTTCCTCACAGTGAAAAAAATATGTATATAAAAGAGATGAGGCAAGAAATACTCAGCTGACTCTTTGGCTTATTGTTATTCTGGCTTCATTCTAATGCAGTTTCTTCCTGTTCAATATCAGTTTATAAAACTGTGTTACATGTTCACTGACCCCCAATAACTAACAAATCCCTCTGTGCAGCTGGATGAATAAATTCCAATTCGTAGTAGTGCAAATGCATGCTGGTAACTGTTCAGTGAATCCATAATAAATTAACCATTAAAAAGGTGGGGGTTAGAAGAATAAAATAATGTGGGATTGATGTGTTTTTGTAAAATGGTATTCATTTGTGGGAGCAATGATATATACATTTTTTTTCTTATAGAGACTATGACATGCTCTTTGGTCAACACGTCATGTCATTTAATGCCAGTGAAAGAAAAGCTTTAGTGATCAATTGCTACATTTAGAAAATCTTGTTTTATTCCTTCTTTCTACATATGGAGCTGCGGTCCCGTGGCGTAGTGGAGAGCACTCCAGTCTCCGACTCCCAAGGTCGCGAGTTCGAGTCTCAGTACGGACCGCCCCCGGCAGTTCAATGCCTCCCTGCCATCCGATCCCGTCAGATCTCGGATGCTCAGCAGGGTCAGCCCCGGTCAGTACCGGGTGCTGTGACAGTCCCAAGGACTTCACTGTCACTGTCCAAGCTTGCTTGGCAGTGGCAAATGAACCTTAGGACTTAAACAGTGGGGCCAGTTCTGCGCACGCTGTGCCTCACCTAAAAAAAAATCCACTGTGCAGGCTCGGAGGGAACACTCAGGTGGGGTGAGCCCTTCCCAAATCTTCGTTCGCGAAGATTGGCCATTATACATGGACTGACAGTACAGAACCACTTCTACACAGAGTCCCTTAAACATTTCTGTACCGATGGACAAGTGAAAACACAGAAACATTTACTACCATTTGTGTACCATTGGTGGATTGATTGTGGAATTCATTTCTGCCTCGGTTTTTCAAAGCCACGATTTATTGGCCAAAGAGTGTGTTCTATGAGCCAGGGCTGCTGTAAATCACTGCAGCTTTGCTGAAGTGAAACAAAGCTGCTGTACATGAGTTGGGGATCCTCAGCTTTGTGTCATGGGATGGAATGAATGAAGAGGCTTCATCATTGTATGTAAGAGTTGGAGGGTTTTGTAGCTCCGCTTTAGAATCATTGAGCCAAATGTTGAATGTGATCTGCAGTCTTTTACTGGGCAAGTGCTGATTTGTTTCTGTTTATAGCTCCACTTGAAACCCCTCTACCTCTTACTCTCACACACATAATTTAAAGGATTTATACTTAAAATTTGCTAATGTTTTTTAATGTGCTCAGGGCTTCTGCTACAATTTCTCACTGTGAGAACAGGAACTGGTTTTCAAATAAATAGAATCGAGTTGTCTGCAATCCATTTTAAATAACATAAGTAGTGATCAAAATTTTTATCATTATTTTTGCATTATGTGTGGTGTCTGAGAGACATCTGAGTAGAGACAGCAATAACAATGCATTAAACAGATCAGAGGAACCAGTATGTCACCTGTTCTGATGGTAAAAGTTCTTTCAGAGAAAGAAAAATCCTTCAAAGATATGTTTTAATTATATTTTTTCTTTGTTCTTCCAAGTGCATAAAGATATCATAAGAACCTGTGTAATATGTGGCAATTTAATTTACAAGATGAATTGTTCAGACTCAGCCAATAATCCTTTGTGGTTGTGTTTCAAGCACAGAAATGCACATGCATAAATGACAGTGTGAAGGAATGTCAGAATTTCTTTCAGCTTAAAATGTCACCACCACTGGTAGCAGCTCCTTGGTAGATCCCATTTTAAGGGGGTTTTAAGGTCCTCAAGTTCTGTGAATTTACTATAAGCATGTAAAAATAGTCCTAATAGGAGGCAAATTGCCTTCTTGCTGTGCAGTAGAGGAATGTGGTTATTAGCTTGTTCACTCACAAATTCAAATAGCTCAGACCTAGTTTAGCTCTCAGTGAGTCTGCAAAGAAGACATGGGCAGAAGAAAGAAAAATGGGGGTTTATTGGTTTGGGGATGGGTTGTTTTCCTTGTTCTCCTTCTTGCTGTCATTACTCAATCTCCTAATATGTATTTGAATGGGCCCTGATTAGTGCACACTCCCTGCAGTTGGTCTAGAAAGTCTGACCTCGTCACACACTGCTGCTGTTTGTTTTGCTAATTAAATGTTTCATGTACAGGAATAGAAATCCATACAAGGGTTATCAATGCAGGCTGGTGAGACTAAGTGAAACAAACACCTGCCAGGAGCGGTTTGGGTACAGCTGGTCCTGCCTTCAGACAGGAGCATCATCTGTCAAGTTTCCTTTCAGCTCCAATTTACACAACTTTTGGTAATACAATATTGTATCAGTATCAGCGTAGAGACATGGATGTTCCTGTGGTATCTGCTCTCCTGTCAAGACTAATCAAACTTAGCCACAATATTTAAATAAACTTAATTTGCCTGCTCCAAAAGAAGGTATTATTCATTCCCCACCTGCTTCACATGGGTTAAAAAATAATAAAGACAGGTAGCATCCATCACTTAGCTGGACATATTATTAGGTGCAATTAGCACTTCTCAAAGCAGCATGAAGTGGCCCTGAGAGAAGACTTTGTAATGCTCCATTTTACTGCATATGTCCTTGCATTTTCTATGTTTTTCAGTTTTTTCTGTCCCAGGATGATATCTCAGAAATCATTTAATCTAAAGTCAGACCTTGGAAGCCTGAATGCTGACCTGTAGTGGGATGAAGGATATCTTCCTAGTCAATACTGGGGGAAAACCTACTTTCATAATTCATTCCTTCACCTGTGGCTAATTTTAAAGGTGATTTGCTGAAAATTTCTTGCAGAAATAAGAGACCAAAGTGCTGGAGATACTCCTTGCCCCAAAACAGGATTTCACATGTCCAGAGTGATACTAAAAGTGTTAATTTCAGCATGTCACCAAGGTCAGGGGTTCCTGTGGCAGCAAACTAGAACATCATTTAACTGCAAGCCTGTCCTCATGTAACTAGTATGAGACATTTTGCCTCAGAAACACAGCAACTCTCCTAGTGAAAGGTTTTCCAGATGTGCAACTCTTGCTGTAGTTTTGCAGGAAGAAGGAATATCTTCTATTAGAGAAGCAGTTCTGTAAACACCATACGTTGTGAGTTGTTGTTTCTGAGAGACTGTGGTAAAGGGTCAGATTCAGCTGAAGGTTTTCCCACATAATTTCATAAATCTCTCAGCTATGCAGGTTCCTCAGTGTGGCCCACCAGGTAAACTCATTCCTCAGTGAAGATAATAAGGTTTGTGTCCTCAAAACAGTTGCCTATATTCATTGTAATTTAATTTTCATCAAGTTTTCATTTTTAATTGAATTTAATTTTCACTGAGACACTGAGGTTTATCTGTAACCTTGAATTAAATTAATGAAAAGCTTTAAAAAATATTGAGATGAACTGGTGGAGAGACTCCCTGCAGCTTCATCATGGATCCAGTAGCCACTGGCTTTGAACCAGGAGGTCCAAAGGAGCCCAAACATATCCTGATACTGCCGTTAAAACTAATAGCAGAGACAATTGAATTGTTATACTTATTTCTGCATGCCAAAAGGATCATAAATCAAAGCACAGTAAATTAAAGATATCTGCAGTCCTGTTTAGAATTTTGATGTCAGTTTGGATTTCTTATATATACATTTGTTTCGATTTTATGTTTAGTGCTGACAGTCACATGATAGAGCTCTTGCTGTAAAAACTCATTATTAAGGACTAACTGCATGTGAACTGCATTCATGTGACAGTTATCTTTATTTTTTTAAGGAATCTAAGAAGTCAGAAATAGTGCTCTAATGCACGATAAATAATCTGGGTTTTGTTCAAATGGTTTTTGATGTTTATGAGCTAATAATGATCCTTTGAAAAGGTAATCGGCTTTTAAACACAGAACTGCAAAACTGGGGCAAATGGGATAAAATATGAGACTGGGTCAGAATGTGTAACAGTTTTTAATCAAATAAACCATGTGATTGATGTGCTATCCTACCTGTAAGAGCTGATCAAGATGTGAGGTTTCTCAGTGCCATCTTTTTGGCCAACATTTCTTTAACAGATATGAGAGAGACCATGTGTTGTGTAGAAGAGGTAGTTTAGGCTAAAACTTTGCTAAGGATTATGCTTGCAGATGAAAGAGGTGGTTGATGTGGAAGTGCTCAGATCTTGGCGGGGGTTACCTCACTGGTGTAAGTGATCCTTCCCCTGTACTCTGCGTTGGTGAGGCCACACCTTGAGTGTTGTGTTCAGTTCTGGGCCCCTCAGTTGAGGAAAGAGATTGAGGTGCTGAAGCGGGGCCAGAGAAGAGCAACGAGGCTGGAGAAGGGAGTGGAGCACAAGTGCTGTGGGGAGAGGCTGAGGGAGCTGGGGGTGTTTGTGCTGGAGAAGAGGAGGCTCAGAGGTGACCTCAGCACTGTCTGGAACTGCCTGAAGGGAAGTTGTGGCCAGGTGGGGGTTGGTCTCTTCTCCCAGGCACTCAGCAATAGGACAAGGGGGCACGGGCTCAAGCTCTGCCAGGGCAAATTGAAGTTGGAGAGCAGAAAAAAAGAGAGAGTGCTCAGGCATTGGAATGGGCTGCCCAGAGAGGGGGTGGATTCCCCATCCCTGCAGGTTTTTCAGCTGAGCTTGGCCGTGGCACTGAGTGCCATGATCTGGTAAAGGGACTGGAGTTGGACTCAGGGTTGGAGTTGATGATCTGGGAGGTCTTTTCCAACCCAATCGATTCTATGATTCTAAATGCAGCTGCTGTTAAACAACTGTATGGAAGTCACCCCTGTTCCTGACCCTACAAAAAAGATGGACAGGCAGTGCTAGAACAAAAAGGGAGGAGTAATGGACTGACTAGACTTATAATACAGAAATGGCAAAATACCTCATATGAACATATAGATTTTCTAATTAATACTCTGAATCTTTATCCGTGTAGAACACTCCTGTTGCAAAAATAATTGTCATAAATACACGTTTCTGAGAGAAGAGGTGATATATTAGCAGGAAAAAGGCCTCCTAAGAAGGTGAGTGAACTAAATGATGTCTGGAGCCCATATGAGCTCTCTCCATGCCAGGGTTAAAGCAGCTGACAGGAGGAATTGGAAAGGGAACATCTAATTCTGATGCCTTGCTGCACGTTCTGGCTCTGGGCACATGACGTAGTTTTGCATTACTGTTGGGCTGTTATTGTACATTATTTTCTAGACTGTTCTTGCACAAAAAATAGATACATGTAAGGTCAGTGTCTGAACAAGACTTTGTAAGCATTTAAATTATTACCCAAATAAGAACTCCTTCACTCAGCCCTCTGATAATTTCCATGTTAACTGGTCTGGACCCAGTTCAACAGATTCAGGGTGGAGTAGAGGGGCAGAGTCCCCTCCCTCGACCTGCTGGCCTGTGGTGAAGCTGTGCTGGTTGTCCCAAATCACATTCCTGCCTCCCGTGTGCCTCTGCAGAGCTTCAGGGAGGATCTGTTCCATGACCTCAGGCTGACAAGTTGGTAGTGCCCCGGCTCCTCCTTTCTACATTTTTTGAAGATGCGCACAAAGTTTCTCTTGTTCCAGTCACCAAGGGCTTCACCTGACTGCCGTGACTCTTTAGTGTCATGGAGAGTGGCTTGGCAACTACATCAGCCAATTCCCTCAGGACTCTGGGATGCTTCTCAGCAGATCCCATTGACTTATGTATGTTCAGCTTCCTCAGGTGATCACAAACTTTGTCTCTTGACATTGGGAGAGACTTTACTCCCCCAGTCCCTGCCTGCAGTCCGTCTTCTTGAGAGGTGTGGGAAGAAAGGTGGCCATTGAATACTGAGGCAAAAAAGTTGTTGAGAACCTCAGCCTTCTCCTCCTCTGTTGTTACCAGTTTGCCAGTCTTGCTTATCAGGGGGGATGCTCTTTCCCTGACCTTCCATTTCTGGCTGACATACCTGCAGAAGTCCTCCTTATTAATCTTTGCCTCCTCTGCCAAGTTCAGCTCCATCCAATCGGTCAGCTAAATAAAATTGGTTCTATCTAACTTGCAAGTTATGTTTCTTTAGGGATCAGTGATTATTATTTGTGCTTTGTTTATACCCTGGGGTGTCTGATATCACGCTGTTAATGCCTTCAAAGCTTCTGTTAATGTCTTGAACTTTTCAGAGTTCCTACCACAGCCCCCTCTTTTTCTTCAACAGCTGTCAAAATACAGCTTCCTGATAATATAACTAACGTTTAATTATCGCAGCCTAGTCAGGCATGCATCAGTGTTCCAGGGTCACTGAGCAGTTTGCCAAAATAGTGGACTGTTATTAGATAGATGGATTGCTTTGGTAACTGCTTGCTATTAATATCTATTAATTATAGCACTGCCAGGGATATGTTGTCGAAACTGCTTTATGGGATCGACTCATACACTTTGCAGTCTTGTAAATCTTGTTTCCACGGGACACCAACTGCCCTCGTGCTCCTTGAGTTTTTCAGTATACATTGCTCATAATTCATGATGACTTTTAATAGCACTGGCCTTGATTACAGATTGACCAGAAAGATCACAACCTTCCTGAGTTTCCTCATTTTTTGGTACAACAAACCAAGACAATTTTTTTTTGCACATTTTGGAACATACGTTACTGTTGGTTAAGGGTTCTGTTGTCTGACATTTCAGAGATACTGCTCTAGATTTTGTTGTGTTCCTCTGAATTCTTTGTTCACTGGTGGTTCAGTGTAAGTAGACCAGTTATGGAGGAATGGTGTCAGAAATGCTTTACTTACTGTCAAATTAAATAGAAAAGTAGCCCAATTCTGCTAAAAGATGTAAAAGAGCACTGAGAGGGGTTGCTGGTCTCTGACCAACACAGAAGGAATTCTTGTATTTGGGTATTTTACCTTTGTTGTCTGTGAAAGAAAGTAACAAATTGAAATGTAGAATGCAGTTATTCCTGTGGCTCAGACAATCTGTAAATCAAATTAATCACTTTTTGCAATATTACCTGACTCAGCAATCATTAGTGGTGTGGTTTAGATTCTGCTCCATGGCCCACCTGAATAGATGGACAAGAGGGAACAGATTTCCTGTGGCTTTATATGCTGCATTTTTGTATGATAAAGACTTGCTGCATTTCTTCAGTGCAGTGCTCTATTGCTCCAGACTAAATCCAAAGTACAAATCTTGTCTTAACTATGTTCTTGAGACTAACTCCTGCTCTTCTTGTTCTTGACTTACTGCAGCTTTTTGCTGTTCCTTCCCTCAGGAGTGAATGCAGATGTATAGAGAGAAAATTCAGAAGTTGCATCAATATAGTGAGCAATTCATTGGAGGGAGAAATCCCATGTATGTAAGCTGACTGTCCCACTGCAGCTGCAATAATGTCCCAGCTCCTGGGGGTGGGAACCTCAGCAGTGAAGCCATTTTCTGCTGTCCTCCTCTCCCAGTTGGCCAGCTGGGAGCCATACAGGTTCCCTACTGGTACTATCAGTTACTTCTATTCCAGCTGAATGCCTTAGAAACCCACTCTTAAGAAAACAAGGGCGAATCATCTGTATTTCCTGAGGGAGTTCAATATTTCTATTGATTTCAGCTCTGGGAATTAAAACTCACACACCCTTTTCTAAAGTCCTTGAATTTCAAGCTATTTAGAGACACAGTGAAACATGGAATCTCTAATTTTTAATTATGAGATTGGATCTTCGTGTAGTAACTGGGGCAGCTCTGAGCCCATTTGTTCTTATGAGGATGCAGGTTGATAGTTCTGGGCACTGCTGTGCTCCAGATTTCCAGCAGCTTTGCTTGAAGAATTTCACAAATGAAACCGAACATCTTTCCACTATTATTTTTCTCAGGTGTGAATTGGAAAAATGCTCTGAGACCTTCCCCTGCATTTTTAATAATCAATTTGCTTTCCCCTGTTTTCAACAGAGATTTCTTGGGGTGATCCTGCTGAGAAATCACAATGCCCTGGGAGGTTGGTCTACAATCCCAGATGCACAATAGCATTGTCCCCCTTTCCTTTTAGACCACGGTAGGGGTTTGTTTGCAACCAGACACATTTGTCATTGTTGGGGCTCATCAATGTGGTGTAAAAACCTGTTTCAAAAAGACAGTTTTATGACCAAATTCCATATATAAAGAGAAAATAAAGAAAACAAGAGCCAGTGTTTATTTTTAGTGAATATTTCTTTATTCATATCTGAAATCATTATTATTGTTCAATATTAAAAGTGAAGGATCAAGCGTAATTTTTCTTCTGTTCTTTACTGGCAGCTCCGTAGTTGGACATGAACCAATGTTGGCTTTTTCAGTTATGAAAATAGTAAAGTAGGAGGGTTTTGCAAGGTATTTCATTTTTTATCTGGCTTTTATTCCATCCTACAGGCCATAATCAAGGCATGTAGCAGAAGAGTCCTAGAAAGTAGAAGAGTTTGTATTAACAACACTTCACTGAAATTGTCCAAAATGTGGATCTTTTCATTTAGAGTGGAGCTCTCTGTACACTTGAGGCTTCCAGCACTCTAAGGTTTCTCTCAAAAATCTCAGAACAAGACCTACTGAAAGCATTCAAGTCAGCGTTACTTCATACATTACCAAAAGCAGAAATCTCTTAAAAATCTTTCAACAAAATCTGATTCAGGGCAAGTCTGAAGGGAGTTTGAGTGAGTGGCAAAGCCTTATTCCTGTAGTAAGTGCGAGAGAATATGCTGTTGACATTTTGAGGGTGAAAAGACTTTTCCATGGGTTCAGTGGGCAGCATATAAGACATGAAATAAATGGTTCAGATGTTGTTAAAATGCTCTGTAGCTTTCTAACATTCTGCTGCTTCCAGTCCCCTTAGATATATATTGTAAATGTCTGAGCAGTTTATATTAGTTATATTAAGGGTTTGGTACTAAAAAATTATCAAGCAAACACCAAACTCAGTAAATCAGATAATTATTAATTTATAGAAGAAATGCCTGGTTTTACTGCTTTGTATGCAATTGGATTTTGTAACACATGTGAATATAGGTACAGGTGAAATCTTAAAAATACATCTTTTATTTAGATAAGACTACTGCTTAATATAGATGAGGGAATATTGTCCATATTATCCAGTCTGAGGCTCCCCCCATGCCATATGGAGCAGGTGTTGAGGAAGAGGCCAGTCTAAAATTTTCCTGGGAGTACAAATTTGCACTGCAGTGCCTGATGAGGAAGAGGAATCTGCTGCAATATGTACTCTCAGTGACATTTTGATTTTTGGCACTTGTTTGTGTATGTGCAAAAACATCCTGTCTAGTGGTAAATAGAGTTTTGCTCATAATATAATGCTTGAATGAATAGAGTGAGGATAAATAAGTTGAAGATCTTGGGTAACTTGGCTTCAACTCTGCTCTCCTTTAGAAAAAATCTGTTGTTTTTGTCTCCATGAATATCACTGGGCTGCCTACAGCAGTACCAACATTAATATATGTCAAAATTTTGAAGGATTCAGAGATTGAAACAATATCTGGATAAATTACTAAGTGAATAGATAAATAATTACAAATAGTAAAGATACCACAGTTCAGCAAGTTATAGCCCATCAGCTGGAACATGATAACTGATTATTTGCTTGGGTTTAGTCCACCGTGAATGTTACAGAAGTCTCTGGCTTAAAGCACCCTCAACTCAAGCTGAGTAACTCAGAAAGTTTCAGCTTCTCAAATGTGTAGTGTAGACACATTAATGTTGCCAGTTTCTTGGGTTTGTGGAAGTTAGTCTGCATTTTCCTAAATAAAGAACAAGTTGCTGTATTTTTTTTTCCTTCCTAATATTTCCACCAGTTGATTGCAGTGAAAAAATAAATTACATAGATAGAAAAGACATGAATAAAAAAAAAATAAAAACAAACCCAACACATATTTACAAACAATGTGGAAAACTAAGGAACTAAGATATAAATAATTTTCATTTTCTGCCTTTGCATGGTTAATGGTTTCTTCTGAGTAATTTACGGTGGGAAAAAAAGAATTTTAAAAAAAGCTCAAAAATAGGATATTCTGCAGCCTTTGTGTTGCTATTGCTCCTTTGCTCTGCTTATATTGCTCCCTTTTTTTTACATTTCTGCTCTAAGCAATGGATTTCTTTTCTGGACCTTTTCATTTATGTTGCAAGACCAGGCATTTTAAATCTTTGAATTTAATTTTGAACCAGAGCATATTACAATTTGATAGTCATAAGAGGACAATACCATAGTTACTTTCAATAATACAAAGGACTCAAGTCAAAAATGGAAATACTCTACTTTAAAAACACAATGAAAGAAACCACATCTGATTTGATTCAGTGTAAAAATAAAGGAAATTAATGTGAAAGATCGTTGATTGCTTTTGTAACTTGAAGTGCAATTTTATGGCAGAAGTAAAGCCCTCCCGTCCTAAACAGTGAGGATGACAAAAATAACACAAAAATGCCCATCTCCTCTTTAGCTATTGCCAAATAAAAGACCAGTGTAGTAGGCATTGCCTGTCCAAGCAGGGCTTGCACCCCCAGCTGCCCTCTCAGTGTATCTTTACATAAATCCTCTTGTTGATGTGAACTTTCAGCACTTGTGTGGTGGGTTTGCATGGCAAGGTTTTGGTAGCAGGGAAGCCACAGCAGTGGGTTTTGTGAGAAGCTGCTGGAAGTTTTCCCATGTCCATGGAGCCAATTCCAGCCTCTCCAGGATGGACCTGCCCCTGGACAAGGCTGAGCCCATCCGAGATGGTGGTAGCACTGCTGGGATAAGGTGTGTAAGAAGGGGGAACAACAAGGCAACAGCAAGTGTAGCTGGGGAAAGGAGTTAGAACCTGTGAGAGGAACAGCCCTGCAGCCCCCAGGGCAGAGCAGGAGGGGCAGGAGCTACCCCAGGTGCCGGAGCTGAGGTTCCCCTGCAGCCCGTGGGGCAGCCCATGGGGAGGCAGCTGTGCCCCTGCAGCCCAGGATGGTCCAGAGGGGAGCAGGGATCCATCTGCAGCCCCTGGAGACCCCACAATGGAGCAGGGGGATGCCCAAAGGAGGCTGTGACCCTGTGGGAAGCTGTGCTGGAGCAGAGTCCTGGAGGAGCTGTGGCTGTGGAGAGAGGAGCTCACACTGGAGCAGATTCGTTGGCAGGACCCCAAACTGGATTAGCCTGTTCCTGATGAATTGCACTCCTTGGGAAGGGAATGCCAGAGCAGTTCATGAAGAACTGTCTCCCATAGAAGGGGCCCCTCACTGGAGCAGGGGAAGAGTGTGAGGAGTCCTCCCCTAAGGAGGAAAGAAGAGCAGAGACAACATCATGGGCTGAGCACAGCCCCCATTCCCCATCACCTGGGCCACTGAGAGGAGGGAGGAGGCAGAGAATTTGGGAGTCAGGTTGAGTGCACCAAGAAGCAAAGGGAGGAACGAAGGTGTGTTTAAGATTGAGTTTATTTCTCATTACCCTGCTCTGATTTGATTGGTAATGAATTAGGCAGGTTTCCCTGAGTCAAATCTGTTCTGGCTGTGATGGTGCCTGGTGAGATCTCTCCCTGCTCTGATCTCAACCCATAAGCCTTTCACTGTGTTTTCTCTCCCCTGCCCTGCTGAGGACGTGAGTAACAGAGTGGGTTTTGTGTGCACCAGAGGTCCAACCAGAGTCAAGACACCACAATGAGTAATAAAAATATGCATTAGAAACTACACCCCTCCTGAGCCCAGTCTGCTGTCCAGCAGGAAACTGAAGCTGAAATACAACCAAATACATGCAGATGTATTTTACTGGGACTTGATCCTGTATGTGTTTTAAATAATTGAAACTAATGGAGCTCTTTGCATGATTAGAGATAGATACCTGCCAAGGTGCAGCATTGCATCCTGGGCTACCAGTGCCAGTGCTAGAAATGAATATGAAGCAGTTGGTAGCTGCTTCTTCACATCCCCAATTCTGGGGCTGGTTCAGTGGATTTGATGATTACAGAAAAATACAGCATCACTGCACCTGGAGTGTTTATTTTCTTGCTCATTACCTTTCCGTGCTCTTGCAGGACAGGTTTAAGGTGTTTAGCAATTGTTTTGGTGGTCTAAGAGTAGCTTAGCAGAGCTGAAACTCTGGACAATAATGTTTATCTACACAGCAGTTTCACTGTTATTAAGTTCTCCACGCATTTCGAGGATGATTCACAGTTCATTGATTTTAGTATTTAAAATGTATTCATTCATATAAATACTCTTCAGACAGTTCACATTGATCTTAATACAATCTTAAGTTCTTTATGGCACTCAGCAAATTCAAGATACTCAAGGAATTTAGTAAACTGGAAAAAAAAAATAAAATTAATTACCTGGTTGCTTCCACAGCCTTTCATGAAACTTCCTATTCAATGCTTTGGTGGAGACAGAGCTCTTGAAGCGTAAAGGTAAAGGCTGTCAAATCAAAGTTTTGGTAAATTGGCAGCTATGGTAACACACTGCTTTTTTATTTTCCTTTTCAAGCTGTCTGCTCCGTCCAGCTCAGGAGTGGCATATGAAACAAATTCCCAGCCTGGAGGAGTCTGTTGTATTAACTGTGTCCATACAAAACAAGTTATAATGCACCATTAAAACCCCTTTTATTTCAAGAATACCCTTTTCAACAATATCAGGGCCAGCTGTAATCTAAGCTTAAATAATAAACTAGATACATCTAGAGGATGAGAGAGTAAACCAGACATCTAAAACAGCCTCTGGAAGGGCTTTTGTCTTTTCACCCATTATCCAAAGGTATCAGTTTGGCACCTAATCAAAGTGTCTCAGCTAAGTGGGGTGGAATTGGCTCTAAGCTTTTTTACTCAAAGTTTAGATAGGGAAAATATTTGCAGTTGCTGAATTTATAGTAAGCTAAAGCATGGTGAATTTTTTGTGGTTTCTATCAACCAAGAGCACACCTTGCTGTGTCAAGAATACTAATTGATGGTGACCTGGTTGTGTACTTGATAACAAAGTCGATCAAAATAATTAAATAGTGCGGTATCTGGTGACTGAGTGCACCTAAAACTCGTATTGTTTCATACATTCACGCTTATGTAGTGGCACTGAAATGCAGGCTTAAGCAAGGAATGGCTATTTCTTGCCATGTTTTAAAAATAAGTTTTGGGTAAAGTCATAATATTCCTGATTTGCAGTGCTAAATTCAATTTTATCCAGATTGTATCTACCTTTGTGGAATTTGCTTATCTCTATGCTTGTTTGACATAATCAGATCTTGCCGTGGTACAGACTGGCACATTCCCTGCTGAATTGGGAAGCAGTATTGCTTTCTGACTGCTGATGATACAGGGCTAGATTTAGGCAAGACTTGAAATATTCCACTGAAACTATTATGCTCAGGATTATACATGATATGTATCATTATTTCTTTTAAACAGATAACTTTAATGCTCTTTTGATGCATATTTAATGTAGCAATAGATTGTATTTATGCTCCTGTATTGGTAGTAACATCCAAACCAATGTACTGAGCCCTATTTTGTGGATAAAGGAGAAAAAGTTTTCTCTGGGTATGTCTGTATCCTTCCTTGGAAAACAGGGCACTTTACAACATCCAAATATTATCTCATCAGATTCTATTGAAAGAGTAATTAACAGAGACAAAATAAGTTTTATTTTTGCTGGTTATATCTTCAAAGATCTCTTCCAGAAGAACTCAAAGACCTGCTTAATAGTTTGATTGCCATTTGATGACACCCACCCCCCTTCAGTCACATATCTCACTGCTGTCTGTAGAAAAATATGTATGTTGCATCTGAAGCCTTAGGACACATTCCCATCATGATAATCACAAACTGAAAGGGCAATCTGAAAAGCCACTTATTTCAAATACAGGATGATGGCGCTTGCCGAACTTAATATTATTTACTAGTCTTTAAGGTCTGTAATTTCCACTCATGTTAATGCGTTCTAATTATTATCCTGCTTAGCTTTTGTTTCTTGTGAAGATTAAAGTGGTCTGTTTGATGTGTGCAAAGAAGTGACTAGAGAAAATGGTGAATTAATTGGAAGATGTCAGCTCAGGAGAATATTTTTGACGTGAGGGCTGTAGGACTTAACAAACAGACTAACTCATTTGTCTCGTCATGAAATGAAAATAAAAATCACAACAGCATGATAAAATCTTGACTAGGAAGTGCCTGCAAGACTCTTTGAAGCCCTGGGTTCTTTCCTTGCCTGGGCTTTGGCACTGTGATAAATGCAAGCCACGTTCCACAGAACTGTGAGGGGAAATAGGTTCCATGCAGAACAGATGGATCAGGGCTAATGCAGGGATGTGCACTGCAGATGAGAACAGATTAATACCACAAGGGGAGACTGCAGGAAAATTGGAAAGATGGGGGTATTTGAACTAATTCATGAATCATTTCCAACTGATAGTTATGCCTTCAGGCACAGTGAATAGTATCAAGGAAGCCTATTTAAAATGTATAAGTTTGTTTTAATGTAGATTAGAATTAAGAGCTGTACTTTTGGATGATTAAAAAGATATCCTGTATTCCCCTGTCCCAAAATGTACCTTTGTGATTTAAATATCACTGATGAGCTTCATTATGTGCACTGTGACGTGAATTGCTGTTTGGAAAACCCATGGCAGATTCATGGACTTGGCACAAAGCTTTTGGGAAGGGAATTTTTGGAAGAACTGCATGAGCTTGGAGAACATGCTCTTCCACTTGAATCCAAGCCACAGAGATGCAGCTCTGGAGACATGGTCTGATTGCTAGTTCTCATTCAAATGTCTCTCTAAGTCTCCCTGCCTTCATCTCATCCAAATAGCCTTCAGTCTTATGAGGTTCAGACTTCCCAAAGCTGTGCCAGAGTGAGCAAATGTAGATCCAAAGATCTTTGAATGAGATCTTCAGGCATATGTTACAGAAGAGGCTTTCACCAGAGGCATTTTACATCTCTGTTATGGTACTGTTTCTAATGGATATTTTACTGTAGGGCAGTAAAATAAAGAGGTCCGCCTGAGAATTGAAATTATTTTAACATCAGGGTCTGAAACAATGAAGATATTTGAGAGAGAGGTAATTTCCCAGAAGGTGTCAGAGTTCTGTTTATGGGTGGAAAAATACAATTCCATGTGTTAAGACATAAGAGCTCCTTCATTTTGCAAAGTTCAGAGTTTATGGATGAGCCTGATTACCCGTATTCATGTGGACCTGGTTAATAAGAGGAAAGAGAAACTGTGAGAAAAGGAAATGTATAGATAATCATCTGAGTGCTCTGTGTTCTCTACATGACTTCTCAGAAGGTAATTTTCAAGCTGTAGAGGAGGATATCAAACACTTGGCAGTGAGGGGAGATTCTGAGAAAAATCCAAGGAAGATGGGCAGTTCCCTTTGCTAGTAAGGAAATAATCTACATGTGTTTCTGTTCCCCAGCACTGCAGATGATCTATTATTCCTCAGTTCTTTCATCCCAGCCAAGGTTCAGTAGAAACAGAGAAAGGTATAAAATGGCTCACTTGCCTAAAACTTGATTCTCATCCACTGATTTCATTGCAGGTTGCAAATCTGGCCTGTTCAATCTCAAATAATGAAGAAGGTGTGAAGTTAGTCCGTATGGCAGCCACACAGATTGATAGCCTGTGCCCACAGGTAAGTAAGATTCCTGCTAAAAAGTACCTGAGAAGTCCTTCAGCATTTAAAAGCATCAGTAAGCTCTGAAAACAGCCTGGATGAAGATTGTAACTTTGTCTTGTCATGACATTGTTGCCTGATTTCCACAAACTGTGATAAATGCATTCATACCTTGAGACCCCCCACATCAAAGGGGGTTTAATGATTTATTATTAACACAGCCATAATCTATTTGCTCATTTCGTTTTGAAAGAACTTTCCCACTCCTCCTCCTAACAAATGGGTTTGAATAACAGGTGATAAATGCTGCGCTCACGTTGGCTGCCAGACCCCAGAGCAAAGTAGCCCAGGACAACATGGATGTCTTCAAAGACCAGTGGGAGAAGCAGGTGCGAGTCCTCACGGAGGCTGTGGATGACATCACTTCAGTGGATGATTTCCTCTCTGTTTCAGGTACTGGGATCAAGGGCCTTTGCTAAAAATGCACTCCTGAATTGAAGTAATGGGTCAGAGTGGAAAAAAGCTGTAATTACTAAAGCATCATTAATCCATTAGTCTGTGTCTATGGGAATGCTGATCTTCTGCACTCAGTAGGAGCAACCATGTCATGTCAATTAATCCCTGATCGCAGTGGTTGGCTTTTCACCTCCCAGAAAATAGCATCCTCTTTGTGCTTCTGTTTCTAGAGGAGTTTTGTTTTAACTCAGGCACAAAGGAGTATTTTGGCCACCTTTTAAAAACGTGTTCCAGACCTGTGACAGGCTGCCAGCATTTGTAGAAATTGTTAGAATCCTTGTGCAGACAAGAGAAGGAAAGATGAACTTACAGAACTATAGAATCACAGAATGGTTTGGGTTGAAAGGGACCTTAAAGAGCATCTATTTCCAACCCCTTTCCATGGGCAGGGACATCCTCTACTATCCCAGGCTTCTCCAAGCCCTGTCCATCCTGCCTTGGACACTTTCCTTACTTTATTCTGTAGCTTTGCTCAGATAGCTGTGCCTGTTCATTGGGAGAGATATACCACAAAGTCCTGGCCCCCTGACCATCTGCACCAGATGACGGATGGGAAGAAGGGAGATAGGCAGGAGCTGCGTGTTAGTGGTGGGTCTGGTGCGTTAAGTTAATGATTCAACTCAGTGGTCTTGGAGACCTTTTCCAGCCTTAATGATTCCATGTTTCTATGATTCGTGTCTAGGTATGTTGCCAGATATGAACAGTGTGTACACTTGCAGAGAGCTGGGAGGCACTTCTGGGCCTGAGAGTTGTTGGTATCTTAGTTCTTGCCTAAAGAAGGGATGGAGAAGAGAAGGACATTGACTCTTTGGGTCAGTCTTTTCTCCATCCTACTTGTAAAGTGCTACAACTTGTGGCAGAGCATATTGTTCTGACACAGTCACACACAGTGAGTACTGTAATTGCAAATTGCTGAGTGTCCTGGGGTAATTGTCTGCTGCAGAAAACTCATTTTCCTGTTTTGGTTTCTAAGGTGAATGTCACTGTTGGGAGTAAGGACACAGTGTGTCAAGAGTGCTTGGCTTACCTGAATGTCTCAGAAGAGCCAAACTTCATGAGATAGTCTGGCTGAAATGCTGTGTTTCATTCTACATTACTTTCCTTGATGTTTCCTAAATTTTCTAATAAAGTTTTATGAGATTTGGAGGAAAAAAATGGTTATTCTTTAAAAAAAACCCTTAGTTTTCTTTTTTGCTCTCTCCCTTTTTTTTTTTTTTTTTGGGGTTGTATCCTGCTACTGTTACTAACAGGAAAATGATTTGGCTTTTTTAATTACACTCCACTGTTCAACAGCCCTGTTATAGAGTGTTTACTGCAAGCCCTGACAAGAAGATGAAAATGAACTGACAGAATAAAAGGGTACTTCAGAATCTGGGAGCCCAATTCATTTGAGATTTGAAGCTGACAAACACTTCTCAGCAAACCTGGTTCTACAGTAAAGTGCAAACCAGGCTGTAAACTGCAGACCCAGCCCACGAGCTAAAGAGTTGGCAAACTTTCTCAAATGACCATTTACTGATTTGTTTGAGGACTTTGTTTACTCCAAGTGCTTGTATTCATACAGTAGAGGTCATTTGAATGGATGATTTGGGGTTTAATTTCTTTTTCTCAATTATTTTTCCTTCTAACTTAGTCTTGACTTAGATCCAAACTTTCCAAGATGGATGAGAAGTACCATTTTCATTGAGTTTGTATTTTTTTCCTAATGCTGTACATAAAAATCTCTATTAAACATGAGAAAAACACAACATGTACCCAGAAATCCTGTTGCTGCTTGCTGTAAGCTTGGAAGCCTCAGCTTACACAGGGTAGTTTTATTTTGGGGTGTTAGACCAGTGAACCGTTTAACTGCTGCTGTCTGATTGAACATAACTCCTGCAATGACACCTCCTCCTCCTCATATTGGGTGTCACATTTGATGGTGTGTTTTATTCATACAGTGGCCACCAAAAGAAAGCCAACCATATTTTTAATGAGTTATTTTATATTCTAAATGCACTCTCTGTTCAAATCCATATTGCTCTTCTCGTTGGGCACAATTTGGTTATGTCATTGTGAAAGCAATTGATGGTGGTGAGAACAAATTAGTGAAGAAAAATTTTAGCAACTCTGTATAAGGAGTTTTTAAACAAGGAACTTTGCCTTGCAGGTTCCTCTGATTCACAGCTCAGGGGACTTTTAGGTTCCATCCATGCAGCGCTCCAGGCTGGGCACAGAGTGGCTGGAGAGCAGCCAGGCAGAAAGGGACCTGGGGGGACTAATTGACAGGAAGCTCAACATGAGCCACCAGTGTGCCCAGGTGGCCAAGAAGGCCAGTGGCATCCTGTCCTGTATCAAAAATAGCGTGGCCAGCAGGTCCAGGGCAGTGATCCTTCCCCTGTACTCTGCCTTGGGGAGGCCACACCTTGAGTATTGTGTTGAGTTCTGGGCCCCTCAGTTCAGGAAAGATATTGAGGTGCTGGAGCAGG